>OVBJ01003059.1:0-13109 GCA_900406535.1 Noccaea bulbosa
ATAGGGAAACTGAAGGCTTTGGCATGGTTTTGTGGATATCCTGCAGACAAAATAAAAACAAAATAAAACAAGACCAGCTCAGTACCATGATCAATTGAATGACATTTTCTGTCTATTATAAGAGGAACATTAACAGCTGAACAATATCGAAACTAGTTTATTTTTATAAGAAATAATAAGACTCGATAAAACATTCAGCCAAAATAGAGCTTACTATGTGTTAACTCCAATACAAAATCATAAAAAATCTAACAAGATCACTTTTGTATTTATCACCAAAACACAGCTCTGTTTCTACGTTTTTCTCTTTATTATATCTACAACTTTCAATACCATTGGATAGACTCAACAAGTGCTCAACAAATGACACTGTTGATAAATAATATAAAGCGAAAAGCTCAAGAGGCATTACCTGAGTTCTTGCAAGCTCTCGTAGGACATTGGTGGAGTAGAAATTAGGTCCACAGTACCATCTAAGAGTATCAGCAGCATCTAGATAGTCACTGTATAACGTCGCTAAGAAAGCTGCATTCGCAGAGTACTGCAGAGGCTGTGGGTCTGATTGTGGAAGGTCCCTAGAATTTCTTCATATGGATATCCAGGACTTAAAAATAACCTCATCCTGCTCAATAGCAACTGTCAAAAAATAACAGAGATTCAAAAGCGTTAGCAATTTGGGTTCAAAAAAAGCAAACTGATTAAGAGGATATAAACACAATAGACTGGCCTGTGCACCAGCAAGCTTGTTATCCCAACTAAACACATCATAGAAATATCCACCCCATAAGGCACCAGCATGCTTTGCCATAGTTGGTTTCGTGATCAGATCCAGATACGATACATTCGCCGTAGCATAATACAGCCAAGCACCACCCCAAATAAACTCGTCCCAGTACAGAATGAAGATTACTGATTCAAAATTTTTGAACCTGAATACCAAGAGAATAGGAGAAGCACAACTCGAATTAAGACATGATCTTGAAGTGCTGGAATATTCATAAACAATAACCAAAAATAAGGATACCAAGACATTAGAACACCAAGATCGAACCAAACACAAAACTCCAATTAGGATAAATCATTCTAGTCATCTTCGAGATGTGACCAGAAAACAGCATGAGACCATTGATTATTAATGAATATAGACAACGAGGAACGAAATCAAAAGCATCGCTATGCTGTTAAATCTCACAGATCCATAAATCACTTTGATCCCAATCAAATCGATTCAAACCCATACTCTGCAATCAAAAACAAAACGATGAATCCTGAAACTAAAGAGAAAGCATTTCACCGCGGAATCCCTCACGAGGATTAAAATTTTTGCAGAAAATAACTGAGATCTACGCAAATTTTGAATTCAAAAATCACCCAACAACGAATTATCAAAACTGTGATTCGACGGAATAGTTCGATCCGAAACCTGAGAAATCCCTGATTCTCAAAATCCCGCTGAGAAATCTCTAACTTTCAAAGAAGAAAAGACTACATATTGAAGAAATCGAAGCTCTTGAATCACATACCAGCAAAAATCACCACCGTATAACCCAAAACTAATACAAATCTTACAAAAGAATGAGAGAGTAAGAGCGTGAGAGGAAGGAGGCGATATTGGGGGTGAGTGATGAAGGAAACAAATTAGGTCAAGGAGGCGAGACATATTGTTTTAAAAATTAATATTATTAATGAATATTTTCTAAAAAATTTAGGCGCAAAACAGAGAAATTTTTTTACGCTCACCACTTAGAACAAAAACAAATAAGCGGGAGCACAAGTTTTAGCGAGTACAACATATCATAGCGTTTATTATATTAGAAACGCTATAAAAAAAATTTCGCAAGACAACTATAGCAGAAACACATAAAACGCTATAATAAAGTGCTATCAATACTCATTTTTCCTGTAGTGTCGTTGACCTGTTGACAAAGTCAGCTCATTTTCTGGCCATTAAGAAGACAGATGGAGCTGCTGTTTTGGTTAAGAAGTTTGTGCGTGAGATCGTGAGGCTGCATGGAGTGCCAGCCAGTATTGTGTCGGATAGAGATCCGAGATTTGGCTCAGAGTTTTGGAGGGCATTTCATAGAGAGATAGGCACACAGGTGCACATGAGCACAGCCTATCATCCACAGACAGATGGGCAGTCAGAGAGGACTATTCAGACCATGCAGAATCTGTTGAGGATGTGTGTGCTAGATTGGGGTGGTCATTGGGCGGAGCACTTGAGCTTGGTTGAGTTTGCTTACAACAACAGCTTACAGGCGAATATTGGCATGGCTCCTTTTGAGGCTTTGTATGGGAGGCCATGTAGGACACTGTTATGCTGGACCTAAGTGGGGGAGAACAGCATCTATGGAGCTACTTAATTATGTTCAGGAGACGACAGAGAAGGTTCGTGTTGTGAGGCCAAACATGAACGAAGCTCAGGATATACAGAGGAGTTATGCAGATAGACGCAGACAAGAGCTTGAGTTTCAGGTGGATATAGAGTGTATCTCAAGATGGCTATGTTGAGGGGTCCTAACAGATCCATAGCAGAGAACAAGCTGAGTCTGCGGTTTATGGTCCGTTTCCGGTTGTGGAGCGAGTTGGACCATTGGCGTATAGATTGGAGTTACCTCATATTATGAGAGCCTTTCACAAGGTCTTTCATGTGTCGATGCCGAGGAAGTGTCTTCACCCTTCAGAGCAGTTGGTAGCTAAGATTCCAGAGGATCTTCAGCCAGATTTGACAGTTCCAGCAGTGCCTGTGAGGATCCATGAGAGGACGGACAAGGTTCTGCGGAACAAGAGGATACCATTGCTGAGAGTTTTGTGGTCTTGTGGCGGTGCTGAGGAGGAGACTTGGGAGCCAGAGCCAAATATGAAGTTGAAGTTCAGAAAGTGCTTCGACAATCTGGTCGAGGAGTGAGCTTCTTTCGTCTTTGCGGCTATGTCTTTTGTTGGTTTTTGAGCTTTGGTGTTATTGTATTTCGTTTTCGTTGTAACGATTTACATTTTTGAGATTTAATAAGATGGATTTTTTCTTATTATTTATGGAGTTGAGCAGTTTGGGTCATGAGACTATTTAATCTTATTGTTATAGACATTTAAGAATTTTTCTCTAAGGGCTGCGGTCCTGAATAACTCATTACACTTTTAGAGATATGGTTCTCTGGTATACTTACATGATGCGTGGGCGTCAGTGTGAGTGGCTTACCTGATGCGTGGGCGTCAGTGTGAGTAGCTTATCTGGGAAGCTTGGGCCCCGGTATAAGCAATGCCGGTCCATCTGGGAGGCGTGGGCCCCAATACAAGTGGTGTGATTTTTTACTTATTTTGGAGCCTTGGACCCGAAATAAGTGTTTGGATAATGAGTTAAGAGAAAAACGTCTTGAGTGGTCCGTATAACTTAAGATTGAATGAGAGTCTCGGGAATAAGTTGAGGATCCCAGTGTTTGGCCTTGCGAGGTTGGGTTTTTGGTCTTTGAGAGACGTGTTGTTCGGATTCTAGGTCGAATCCAGTTTAGTGGGGGAGAGTTGTAACATCTATAGCCCTTCAATTGATGATTTTCGCCTGATGTCGATCGACACCAGCTCGCGAAATCAATTTTGGTTTGTTTTGAGTTAACCGGTTTCGCTATTGGTTTGGGTGGAAACCCTTATTCCGCAAAATAAGAAGTCGACCAGCCGCGTTTAAGGCTCGTTTTACGAGGTTCTTCGAGACAGAGAGAAAGTGGAGAGATTTTGGGCGATTTGGGGTCGAATTCAGAGTTTCTGGGTGCAGTAGATTGCTGTTCTTCATCTCCTTCCTTGTTCTTAAGCCAAATCAAGGTGAGTGTGTGACTGTGGCTCCGTAAATCTAGATGGGAAATTGTTAGGTTGTTGGATTTGAGATTTTCGGGTTGTTCTTGAGGTTTATGTATTGTTTTCGTGTTATTTGTGTGTTGAATTCGTGTGGTACTGATTTGGTAAAGTTCTGTGTTTCTGTGCGATTTTCAGATTTCGGATTTGACCAGACAATCGTGTGTCGGTCGACACCACCGGTCCAATCTGGTTTAATCCGATTTTGAATTGAATTACTAGTTTAAATCAATTGTAATTTTGTTAAGTGGTTTAATCCGGTTAATTGGAATTAATTGATTTAAATAATGATTTAATTGGTTTAATTAATTATTTTTGGATTAATAATTAATTAATATTATTATTAAATTTTTGGAAATTACTTAATAATTATTTGGAGGCATTTAATTATGGAAAATTATTTAATAATTATGGTAATTATTTTTAAAGACTTAAAATGGTCTAGAATTTATGTAAATGGTCTGTGGACGGGATGATTACCTCACTGGAAATTTATGAAATACTCACGCATCTCTTTTTGACATGTGATGCAGGTAAAGAAAAAGTGTGATCACGGAATCGAGTAAGAGGATGGTAGGATTTATGTACTTTATTATTTTATTTGAAATTCATCTAAATTGTTAGATTTATTTGATTTATTTATTTGCTTCCGCTGAATGATATTGTTTGATTTCTTTTATTATTTATTTAATTTATTTTAAAAACTTCCGCTAGAATTGTTTAAGTAAAAAGAAAAAAAAGATGTTGGTTGTTTCACAATAAATCATACAAAATTTTATTCATGTTACAAATTTGTTTAGCGCGCTCTAAAAAAAGATGAGTTATTAAAATATATAGTATATTCAAATAATATTGTACAATGTTAAAAAAATGATCGGAGAATCAGATAGTCGCCAGAGCGGATCAGATCTTGCATCATGATCAAATCTTGCATTAGAACGTGATTGGAGAATCCTTTCATCACGAGTCTTGTAAGTGAAAATGAGTGTATTTTTTGTCGTCGCCATCATCGTCCTTGTCACTGTGTTGCGTTGTCGTCCCGTCATCATCATCACCGTGTCGTGGTTCATGGTGAATAAAAATAATTAAATAAGCAATCGAAAAAAGAGAAAGATCAACTAAGAATTTTATGTGGTTGGTGGAGAAATCTCAAATCAGAATTGGGAGAGAAGAGAGCAGAAGATCGAGTATGGGAGAAGGAAAAAGTAGAAGAGAAAAAGATGAAAGAGAAAGAAGAGGAAAGAGAGAGCGGAGATAAATCGGAGGAGAGAAGAGAAAAGAGAAAAAAAGAAAAAAGAAGAAACATAAATACAATAAGACAAGAAGGGTAATTTCGTATTAAAAAAATCAATAGTACACTTTCTTTCCTAGCTAAATAATTTGGTCATCTAGGCAAATTTCTCTTGAGTTAATTAGGTAGGTGGGTAAGAAATGAAATGTATTTGCAAAAATGGTAAGTATCTCAATATGTATGGACTGGGCATACGAATTGGATATATCAATGACGTAAAAGTTCTTTGCTTTCTTCTCTATTTACTGTTTTTGACATGTGCAAGTTGAATCTCCTCTCTTCGATTGTAATGACAAATATGAAATATCTATCTCTCTCTCTTTCTCTTTCTCTTTCTCTCTTTTTATTTTTCTCTCGTGAAGAACAATAACAACAATAGTAAAAATAATATGTTTCTCTTACATAACAAGGTGAAATTCATAACTTTGCAGAAGACAAATCAACAAAATCTGGTGAAAAAAATAGTACGAATTTTATGAATCTGGTTTATATATGTTTTAATAGCTTGTTATTTTTTTAATACCAAGTTAACAATTATTATATCAAATAAAAATGTTTAAATTACTCTTTAAATTTTAGTTTATCATGGTAACATAAATTTTAGCTAGATAATTTTAAAGTTATTTGAAGAAGAACAAAAGAAAAATGAGAGAGAAAATAATGAGTCAATCAAATACACTTATGGATTTTTGATTGATGCTAACAACTATTGTATCATGTGTATACATGTAGATCTACATTTATCTTTATATTTTACAGGATATTAAACATGTTAGATGGATAATATCGATAAATCACACAAACAATTTTGTTTAGCACGCTACAAACAAGGATAAACAGTTATTAAAAATATATATTATGTTAAAATAACAATGAACAATGTTAAAAAAAAAAAAAAATGATATACCATTTTTGATCCCAAAAAGAAAATGGTGCTCTTTCACTTGAAGCTTCTTGAAAAGTTTCGAATGTGATGTTTCTGGAGTATGTGATCCAATCGTGATGGATTCTGAAGTCGGTTCTTGAATCATATTAACGGATCTGAAAAAATGCATGGCCTGAGACTTCATATAGAGTGATGACGGTGGATTTTTGAAGGTGGGAGACGACGGAGATCAGAATCCAAGAGAAACTGGAGAAAGACATGGAAGCAGAGGAGATCTGCTAAAACGGAAGGGGGTAGGCAGCACATGAGGTCAACAAAGCGGAGGAGAGTGTGAACTGGAAATACTGAAGAGTGTGAATGAGTTTCTGCTGGAGAGCGATAGATGTCTTTGTTTTCAGAGGAAAGAGAGATAGAGAGGAGGAGAGAGCGATAGAGGGAGAGACAGGCGGAAGATGACGAGCAGGTCGAGCAGGTCGATGAGGAAATAGAATCATAAATACTCAGTGAACAATCTCTAGACAAAAAAAGTCTTTTAAAACAATTTTCACAATTAATAATTATTTTTCTCATATTTAAAGAAATCAAAATAATTATTAAATAATTCTAAAAATTAAATAATAATAATAATTAATTATTACACCAAAATAATTAATTAAATCTTTTCAATTAACCACTTAATTAATTAAATCCACCAAACCGGATTTAACTATTCAATATCGAAATTCCAATTTAATTAAATTAATGTCGATCGACACCTGACCACTTGGTGTCACTCGACACCCAGATCAATGAAATCACACAGAAACATATAATCAACAACAATATCAACCAAAATCGTGATTCAACTCAACAATCAACACATAAACACCACGAAAACCTCAAGAACACAACAATCAATCAATCCAAAACACAAATCTAGAAACCACAGACCTACAGCCACGCACTCACCTTGATTAAGGATTGAGAAGAGAGAAACAAGGGATAAACAACAACTAAGGAACTCAAATCTCTCCACAAACACCCAGAAATCTCTAATCCACTTTTTCTCTCACTTTTTCTCTGAAACCTCGAAAACTATGAAGGAAAAGCGGCTGGCTTCTTTTTATTTTGCGACACAAGGGTTTTCAGATTCAAACCAGTCCAAACCGATAATTAAAATCGAACCAGAAATCGATTTCGCGAGCTGGTGTCGACCGACACCAGCCTTGGTGTCGACCGACACCAGCCTTGGTGTCGCTCGATGGTGTCGGTCGACACCAGGCATGGTGGCGAAAATCACGATTCCAAAGGCTACGGATGTTACACAAATTGCATGGTTAAAAACTTAAAAGTAGGCATGGGATTTCGGGTACCTCTTCGAGTTTAGGATTATAAACCCCAATCGAGTAATATTATTTAACGGATCGGGTTAGGTTCAGTTTCGCCCAGGTTCAAATCGGGTTTGATCAGTACCCAGATTACACAAAATTTATTTAATTTAAATGAATTTCGGATGATTTTTGTAAAAAAAACAAAAATTATTTGGACATATAATTAAATATTATTTTGGATATTTTAGTATATTTCAATTATTTTGGTTGAACGAAACTAATATATTTGGTTGGGAAAACGGCCATTTCATACCCAAAAATAATACGTATGTTCGATTCATACCTAAAGTTTACCGCTGTCAAAATCCATAGCTAAACTTACATAAAATTTGAATTACGTACACAAACTTTCATTTTTTTTAGTTTTCATACATTTTCCGTGACGTGTCTATTTGTACGTTAAAAGCTGATGAAATGGACTAATGGTCTGTTAAAAGGCCGTTGAAAACCTTTGACGTGGATTAGCGGAAGTCGACGGCGAAAATTAAGTTTACATAGTGAGTGTCAATGGGGAAAAACGACGTCGTTTTGCCTTACAAATTCGAAACGACGTCGTTTCGAATTGTCTTCTCCAAACACAATTTCATCGACGAACTCGACGAATTGGGGAAAGTTTTCAGACGAAAAATAAAAAGTTCTTAGATATCTTCTTCAGCCAGTTCGGGTAAGCAATTCGAGATTATGTTCTTACAAATGCTTATGAATATGAGATAATCTATTGTGTGTTATGGTGAAGGAGTGAGCAACTTAAGACGTCGTGGTGGTGAAGGAGGCAAAGGAATTCCCAGAAGTCGTAGTCGAACCAGGGAACGACAGGCGAGCCGAGACGAATTAGCTGAAATTCGGGCTCGCCTAGAAAAATCGGACAACAAAGCCAAGTTACTTCGATCGCAGATCCAGAAGGCGTTCAGTTCGTCACCGAAAATCGCTCAGATATGCGAAGACTCGGAATATACGCCATTTTCAGCAAGAACAATGAACACCAAATTAATATGATGGCTCGACCAACCCAAAGGATCACATTAACGCGTTTCGAGTCGTTTTGAGTCAAGCCGCATTCCGAAGCGTAGAAGAGAATTCAAGGACGCTGGATTTTGCTTATTATTTGCGGAATATTTAAAAGGCTCGGCCCCTTGACTGGTTCTTGAACCTCGAACCAAATTCCGTTGAGAATTTCCAACAACTGACGGCTCTCTTTCTCAAACAGTATTCCATGTTCATAGAAAAGTCGGCATCGGCGATCAACTTATGTAATATGGTCCAAGGAGAAGGCGAATCCCTTCGTAATTTTGTGGATCGCTTCAAAACAGTCGTGTCAAAAGCAGGACCAATCGACGATGAGATCACCATCGACTCGCTCAAAAAAGGATTGCGTCTACACTCGGACTTTCGAAAAGAGCTCGCGCTAAACAATCCCAAATTGATCGCAGATGCCATCCACAGATCTGTGGTAGTTGCAATAGAGGAGGAAGACATGAAGCTGCTGACGAAAATACACCCCTCGTCAAAAGTAACCACGAGACCGCCGACTAACCCGCCAATAGTCCAGAAACAATCGAACCAATACCCCAATCACAAACGCGGAAGAAATAGTTACATTCACCACGAAGGACCGAATTTCACAGGGGCGCATAATTATCAGGTCGGCATGAGCCAACAGATGAATACCGTGAACCAATCGGGATGAGGAAGAGGAAGAGCGTCCAGGAACAATACCTGGACAAGGAACCAGAATTCTGTGAGTTTCGACGATAAAGCTTATTGGGAATTCCACCAATGTTACGGCCACACTACCGAGAAATGCCGACACCTGGGGGTAGAGCTTGCAAGAAAACTACTAAGCGGCGAACGGAAAGGTGATCTGAAATTGGAAGATCTAGAAAGCCCCAAACCAAGAGAACGCTCTGAACAGCATGGTCAATCCACCGAACAACCGAAGCGCGGAAGACAGGATGATTCGGAGGAACAACCTGGCTCGCGTAGAAGGATCCATGTCATAATGGCCGACTCACAATATTGCCCGGACACGGTAACATCAATTAAGGCTTTTCAATGACGAGCTGACGCAGCGGTTAACTGGTATGAGCCTCCCAAGCTTCCAAATGCCAAAATAATCTTCACGGAGAATGAAGTCATCGGGATCGATAAGCCACACGACGATCCACTTGTAATCATGGTAGCCGTCATCGACACGGGAAGCACGGTCGATATCATCTATAAAAGCAAGCTGGAAAAAGATGGGAATCGATCTGGCCGATGTAAAAACAACACCGAGACCGCTGACCGGATTCGGAGGAGAGGTAACAATGTTAATGGGAACAATCGTGCTCCCCGTCGAGGCAGGAGGGATAACGAAAATGGTAAACTTTTCGGTCTCGGATAATCCTCCGATCTACAACATCATCATGGGCACTCCGTGGATAAATTCGATGCGAAAAGGAATTGTCGTAAAATCATCGTAAATGTGCATCGACATTACGACGAATTGATCACGTTTAGTTAAATCGAAGTCAATTCGTCGTAAAGTTACGACAATTTGACCACGAACAAAATAAGTAGTT
Source organism: Noccaea bulbosa (assembly GCA_900406535.1). Lineage (NCBI taxonomy): Eukaryota > Viridiplantae > Streptophyta > Magnoliopsida > Brassicales > Brassicaceae > Noccaea > Noccaea bulbosa. The sequence goes on from OVBJ01003059.1 coordinate 9,949, forward strand.
AATGAATATCGAATTTACAACAATTTTAAGTGTAACAAGATTTTCGAAGGTACATCGTTGTAAATTTCCGACATTTTTACAACAACTGAATTAGGTGAGCAAATTGTTTGAAATGCGTGCACCGGTTTTTTAACATCTGTAAAATTCGATATTAAGTCGTTGTAAAAAATATTAAATCGTTGGAAATTGGTTGGAAATTGGTTGGAATGCTCGTTGAAAATTTGTGGTTAATGTCAAAAAACAATTCTAAATATACCGTGAGTGGAATAATAAAAAATTCACTCTCAAATACTTAAAATTTTTTCTCACAAAAAAAAAACTGAAAAATCAGAGAACAAAAAATATGTCAATTTATCAGCTACGTACAATCGTCAAGATTTCGACGGGTTGCTAAGGAAAGAGTTCAGAGATGACCTTGATGGATTCATGTACCAGGCCACCACATTGCAAATTACAATCAAAAGCGGTAATAAGTACATGTATTGTCCTTGTCCTAAATGTATGAATAGGAAATTTTTGCTTATCTCAAGAGTGTGGTCGCATCTGTTGAATAGAGGATTTATGCAGAATTATTATATTTGTTATTGCCATAGGGAAGGTCATGGGGGAAATTATATTAATGAATGAATGCATTTTGGGGAAAATGTGGATCCAGTACTTGAACATCATCCTGTTAATTACGGTAGTGAAGTTCATAGAATGCATCAAATGGTAATAGATGCATTTTCTGAAACCGCAAGTACATTTGGAGATCCTCATAATGTAGGATATGAGGAACCCAATGCAGATGCAAGAAAGTTTTTTGATATCTTAGTAGCAGCAGATCAGCCTTTGTACGATGAATGTACTAAGGGGCACAAGAAATTGTTAGTTGCAGCAAGGATGATGATTCTTAAAACTGATGGTAATATAAGTCAGTTTATCATGGACGGTTAGGCTGATCTAATTAAAGATATCTTACCAGATGACAATGTAGCTGCTGATTCGTATTACGAGATACAAAAGTTGGTGTTTAGCCTTGGGTTGCCTTTTCAGACGATAGATATTTGGGTTGATAATTGCATGTTATACCGGAAATATGATGATAAGTTGCAGGAGTGTCGATTTTGTCAGAAGCCACGATACAAGCCACAAGGTCGTGGTCGAAACAAGGTACCGTACCAACGGATGTGGTACCTACCGATAAAAGATAGATTGCGAAGACTGTATCAGTTTGAGAGGACGGTAGGATTGATGAGATGGCATGCCGATCATTCGCAGAGAGATGGAGAGATTAGGCATCCATCTGATGCTAAAGCGTGGAAACACTTTCAGGCGGTCCATCCAGATTTGGCTAGCGAGAAAAGAAATGTCTACTTGGGTCTTTGCACAGACAGAATTAGTCCTTTCGGCATGCCTGGTAGGCAATACTCTCTATGGCCGATAATACTAATGCCTTACAATCTTCCTCCTGATATGTGCATGCAGAGAGAATTTCTGTTTACGAGTATCTTGATCCCTGGCCCGAAGCATCCCCAGCATTCCCTTCATGTTTTTTTTTGCTGCCTTTGATAGAGGAATTGAAAGAGTTGTGGTATACCGGAGCTCGGATGTATGATATTTCGTGCAAGAGGAACTTTACAAAGCGGGCAGTGCTTATGTGGACAATAAGCGACTTTCCTGCATACGGAATGCTTTCTGGGTGGACTACGCATGGGCGGTTATCTTGCCCGTATTGCCTCGATCGAACATATGCATTTGAACTTAAACACGGGAGAAAGACAAGCTGGTTTGACTGTCACCGCCGATTCTTACCGTTGAACCGTAGATACCGAAGAAACAAGAAATTGTTTAAGAATAACAAAGTTGTTCGTGCTCCTCTACCGGTGATTTTATCTGGAAAGGCTATAGAAGCGCAAATTGATCATTACTATGCAGAGAGTACAGTTATACGTGGTGGAAACTGGCACACCCCAGGGAACATGCCAGACAGATACGGGGAACTGCACAATTGGTATAAGAAGATTATTTTATGGGACCTTCCATACGGGAGCTCTCATCTTCTCAGACACAACTTCGATATTATGCACATTAAAAAAAAACTTATACGATAATATCATGCATACGTTGTTGAACGTAAAAGGCAAAACGAAAGACAGTGTGAAGTCAAGATTGGACTTGCCTGAAATTTGTTCACGGAGTGAATTGCATATTTCTAACGAGGGGGAAGTACCAGTTGCTATATTTCAGTTAGGGGCTGCGGAAAAGTTGTCCTTGTGCAAATGGGCATCGTCCGGCGTGAAGTTCCCCGACGGGTATGTTTCTAACCTATCTAAATGTGTTCAATGACAAAAGTTTTATGGGATGAAAAGCCACGACTGTCATGTGTTTATGAAATGGTTACTTCCGTTTGCATTTGCGGAACTTATACACCCAGAAGTACATGCAGCAATTGCAGGTATATTTTAGAAACGATAAATTATATATGCATTAATTTCCTAAATTTTGTATATTGTCTAAAATAACAAAATCTCTTATTTTATATGCAGCGATTGGAGCGTTCTTCCGAGATCTTTCTGCCCATACTCTTACCGTAGATGTTATTGGTAAACTCCAGCAAAATATTCCTATGGTGTTGTGTAATATGGAGCAGATATTTCCACCAGCCTTTTTTGATGTTATAAAACATCTAGCTGTACATCTTCCATACGAAGCAGAGCTTGGTGGGCCAGTTCATTATCAGTGGATGTACCCGTTCGAGCGATTTATGGGGTATCTGAAAGGAAAAGCCAAAAATATTGCAAGGGTTGAAGGACCAATAGTTTTTGGAAGTTTGTCTCGATAAACTTCTCATTTCACTGACTTCTATTTTCCATCAAAAGTGCGCACACGAAAAAGGGCTCCTAAACGATATGGCGATGGTGGTGTTGGTAGGTCATATCCAATGGAAGGTGTATCAGATATATTGTAACATCCGTAGACCAAAGAATCGTAATTTTTCTTTGGTGTCGATCGACACCAAGGGTAGTGTCGATCGACACCGGCCCGAAATGCGAATTTCGGTTTGATTTGCGTTAACCGGGATCGCGTCTGATTTTGGGGGAAACCCTTATTTCGTGATAAAAGAGTTGGAGGAGCCTCTCTTCACGTTTTTGGAGAGACAAAAAGGAGGCAGAGAAAAA
>OVBJ01003060.1:0-10339 GCA_900406535.1 Noccaea bulbosa
AGAGAAGAAAATATAGTATTTAAGAGTAATAATTAATATGATATATTTGTAGAAAATTGAAAGAAATGATAATCTCTTCATAATTAAATACTGAATTATGTATAAATATTAATATAATCTATTCTATAATCAAATTAATGTTAAACTAAACTTTATTTTAGAAATATGATGAAAAACATTCTGGTAATAACACATTAACAATGAATTTTCAATTATCTAAATATATCTGAATATATTTTGAGTCTAAATACATTTTAGTAATTACTATGACAAAACATTTTACCTTTTATATTCGTTAACAGAGAAAGTAGTATTTCGCGTATACTATTCATGTGACCGCAGGATCTAATGTGAAACTAGTACTGTGGTACCATCATCCGCAAGGCTACAAAGACACGTGTCGTCTTACTGTTCGGTTAAGATCTTACCGACAAACAGATTCGAGTGGGCCCCGCGTGCGTAATGAGGACCACGAGGGAATGGTGCTCCTTTACTTTCCTGTCTTTTTTGTCTAATTACGACACTTAATACATTTGTTAAAACATCACTTATATATTGCAATGCAATCAATAGTTGCTAAAACATCACCGTTATGCAACTAGTCAACTACTCTTAAATCAGTTACTTACGAACGTGGTTTAAACAAAATAAAAAACAGGCATGAAAATTTAGTAAAACGTTAAGGCCTTATGGGCATACAAGTCAATACCTGTATTCAGTAACACGCAGACATGACTAGCCGCACCTGATAAGACGCTCGGTGATGGACCTCCACCGGAGAAAAATTTGACCTGTCTGCACTAATTGTTTAACTGAGTAAACCTTGAATTTCCATCTTATTTATTAATTATAAATTAAAATCCGACTATTTTGTCTGTTTTGAAACTTTGATTAATTTAATTGGTTCTGTTTCTTATCAATATGGAACAAAATTGTAAGGAATTTATTGAAAAACAGTAAAAATAGTGAATCAAGTAACAAAAAAGTGTAGCGATGATTTTTATGGTTTGGTGTCGCAAGGTGAAATAGAAAACAAAAAACGGATTTTGTTTCTTTTTTGGTAAACCCACAAGAAAAAGGATTTAGCCTTCATTTAAAAGAGAAATCGGAAATTAAGGCAACAACTCTATATCTCTTCAAGTGTCAAAACTCAAGACATTGGAGAGAGTCTATTTACAACAAGAGCCAAACAGAATTACCAGGATATCCCCGCTAGCTTTTATATATCCATATATACTGATAGACGTTAAAAACTAATTCTGTATAGTTTTGGATTAAATCTCAAAACGTGTTCGACTAACGGATAACGTAAGAATGCTTTTTTTTTTAAACGTAAAAGTGTTTTATCATCGCATTTTATAAAATGACGTAGATCAGTTACGATAATCACAAATCGCTGTTTGAAAACAAAATCGATCACATCATAGGATGAGTTAGTTGATCGGAAATACGTAAGGACAAGCCAATCAGAAATGCTATCGGAGATTTTTGTAGTTCACCTTATATATGTGTGTAGGCCCACGACTTTGGGCTGAAACCGAAACCCGAAACCGTTTCCGACCCAAAATAACCGATCCGAATCGGGTTCAGGTTTTCTTAAATAACCAATCGGTTATCAGTGGCGGAGGTAGCAAAAAATTTAACAGGGGTCAAATCGATAGTAACATGGATCAATGAGCTAATCTTGCAACATTTCATCAGATTTTTTAGTTAAAATGCATGTAAATTTTTTCTTTTATCAACAATTCACGTGGGTCAGTTGACCCACGTCCTCAAGGGCTGGCTCCGCCACTATCGGTTATGATACATATTTGAGTTCGGGTTTGGGTACAGTTCGGTTTAACCCGATAACCGAAATAATTATCCGATAACCAATAATTACTTAAACCTAACATAAACCTAAACACACACTTCTCCTTTTTTTTTTTTTTTTTTTNCATCTTCACACATAAATCTAAACCTAACCCAAGATTTTCTTCCTTTTGCATCTCTAGCCGCAGCTTTTTCCCATGTTTCGCCTGTTGAGTAGTAGCCATTGGTATCGGTAATCCAATATTGTCGGCGGTGATAGTAGGAGGAGGCGGAGGAGGATACTGACTCTGGTCAGGCGTAGTCGGATTCTCCAGAAAAATTGGCTGATCGGGAGCGTCCAGAGGTATAGGAGGAGAGGGTGTCGACTCGAAATCAAGCGGCTGGTGAAGAATTCTCTGATGAATCTCGTCAACTTCACTGCTAAACCGCTTTAGTTTCATGCCACCAACGGAAATACAGGAGCAATATACAGAGATCGAGAAGTAGAGGAAGAAGAAGACTGAGCTTTCGGGAAGAGGAAAAAGAAGATTGAGCTTCCGGGAAGAAAAAAAAAAAAACGAACCTTCGGTCAAACCCGTACCCACCCGAAGCTTTAAACCCAAACCCGACCCAATACCCGAACGGTTACAAAACTTCAAAACCCGAATATCTGATATCCGAGTTAACCGATCCGAACTCGAACGGTTAATCGGATTCTCAGGCCTATGTGTGTGTGTTTCTGATAAGGGTTTTGTGCAAATTAACTCTCCAACTAAATTAAATTTGCAAATCAAACCCTAAATTTTTTTCTTTGCAAATCAAACTAGCCAAGTCAAAAGTTACCCGCTAAATAACCACTCTGTGTGGTTGTCTTCAAGTTCAAACGTTGACATAAAACTGTGTCGTTTTGGCCTTTTAAAATTCGTGTTGTTTCTGCAAAAATCGATTTGGGCAAAATCTAGGGTTATGAGTAAAAAATCGATTTGGAGCAAAATCTGTAAACATTATCCCCTTTTTTTTCTTTATTTAGATTTCTAGTTTTAAGCTTTGACCTTTAATGGCAATTGTAATCTCTTTCTCAAAAGATTGGAATTTAAAACTCTTGTGCGTCAATGACACATCAAACCACCAATCTCTTCCTCAAAACTCCAATTTCTTGCTCTAGGTGTTAATGAAATCAGGAAATCCTTCTTGACCCATTATAAAACCTGCACTTCCAGCACTAATTAGTATTGATTGTTCTCTGTTTATGCCGATCTAGTCTTGCAGTAGCAAATTTAGGTAGCTAATTCGGTGATTGATCTTCTTCTCTCGATACAGGTACAGATCTTTGTTTCCTCTTAGTTTCATAGTAAAGAAAACTGAAGAAAAGAAATAAAATATGAGAGAATCATAGGAGGAGAGATGATGAGAGATGAGAGAAGAAGAAGAAGAACAATAACGTGATTTTTTTTTTTCAAATTTCATTTTTGTTTTCTTTTAATTTGTAAAACAGCATGTAGTTTTTTAAAGCCATTGCAAACATCATCCTGCTTTCCAATCTTAAAACGGTGCGTTTTAATATCCGTTAGTTTTTTAGACAGTCAACGTTAGGATGACGTCGACGATACAGAGTTGGTTAGACCATGATTATTGGTAGATCTTAGGAAGTTTCTTAGACAAATTAATGCATTTTTTTAAATCAAAAAGAAAAAGAAAAAAAGAAAAGTTTCTTATATAAGATGTTTTAAGAAACGAATCTTGTGTTTATATTCCTTTCTCTTTCCTGTTTTCTTATCTTCTCTCTCTTCTTTTTCTCTCTTTTTAAAAATAATATTAACTAAGATATAATTTTCGTTTTTTCCAATAATCTTGCTCTTAGTTTAGCGGGTGACTTTTAACTTGACTAGTTTGATTTGCACAGAAAAAAATTCAGGATTTGATTTGCAAATTTAATTTAGTTGGAAGGTTAATTTGCACAAAACCCTCCTGATAACAATAATAATTATATGGTCACCAATGTATACAAACAATGTGAATATTTGTTGGTGAGAGACGTTATGCCGTAGAATATGATTATTTTTTAATATTTTGAAACAGAATTGGCGTAGGCAGCATTCATGGGATTGTCCAAAAGGAGCATATATAATGAAATGGGGGGCCACTCTTGCATGTGATTCTTACGGTCTCTTACCTTACCTCTCATCACCCCCAACGTCCACTGCTAGTGTTTTTCATTTGTTTCAGTTGTGGTGTTATTAAAATATTGAATTCTTATAATGATAAATTTAAGAAAATAAATTGTTGGTGTAATTTTTAGGTTATGTTCCTCAATATTTACCGAATTATTGGCAATATTGTAGATATCTTGGGGACGATCAGTTGCTGGCGAATAAATTTACAAGCCCGAGATGATAAACGAATGGTAATTGATTGGAGCACCAATATAATAGATTTTAGGATACTGTAACACCCAAAACAGTTACATGAAAAAATGATGAAGGGAAAAGTTTTTTAAAATAAGTTTCGACTCATAATCACGAAATCACTACTATCTCAGTTTAATGGGCTGCCGGTTCTCAATCCCTCAAACTTATCGATTTTTATCATGATCTATCCGTTTTTTTAACTTCTGTGTATTTTTCCTCAATCTTAACAATTTTTGTCGGTTCTTCCAAATTCAATTAAAAACTGAAATTGCGATAAATTCACTAAACCGCATTATAGGCATATCGCGTTTTGAGAGAAAATATATAAAAATCAGTTTATTTGGAAGAAAATATGCGGATATATAAAGTTTAGAATAGATTGGACATAACTTGTTGAGTTAAAGAGAAAAAAAGGCTGAGTATATTCAACCCAAAGTTTTTCTAGATATCTAACATTATATTTATCTATTTATAATCACAATATAGCTAGTTATAGAACCTTGCTATGAAAAAAATGGTATAAACCATATAAACACATTTTCAAGTTTAGTTTAAGGATTTTTAAATTATGTCAAATTTGTGTTTCAATAAAATCATTTTCTCATTTGAATCAAAATAATTGATTAGTGCATTAATAAAACCACCAACTTGCCCTTCTTCCAGAACACATTTTCTTGTTTTAAAGTCAGCTTTTGGGATTGTTTTTCATAATATAAATTAGTTTAAAAAACACTAATATGTGCATTTTTTTTTTATTTTGCTCATCGTCACAAATGATGATTTTTTTTATTATACTGAATTTTATTAATCTTAAAAAATTTTGAAACAAAAACAGAAAGAATGAGAGCAGAGATATTAATAGAAACCATACAACAACACATAAAAACCGTCATAAAGCAAGTTCTAAAACAATATAGAAAGGAGGGGCAAAATCATGGTTGTAATTTATTGTTTGAGCTAATATTATTCTTCATAATCAATATATATACTATTCAATGAAGAATAAAAAATATTTCACATACATATACATATCAACCTATTATTTCGACTTGATTAATATAACTGTAACAGTCCGGCTCACCGGCCCACCGCCGGCCCGGCACTGTTAAGATTGCAGTCCAATACACTCCAACCCCTCTGGTGTATAAGGCCACTGCCACTATACCAACCTAGGTTGTTGGTGAGACTCGAACCTGAGACATCACCCTTTAAGTAGCCTTCCTCACCGGAAGCTACCACCAATAGATCTGCAGGTCAATTGGTGGCAGCTTCCAGTGGAAAAGGCTACTTAAAGGGTGAAGTCTAGTCAATTGGTGGTAGCTTCCGGTGGGGAATGCTTTAAAGGGTGAGGTCTCAGGTTCGAATCTCACCAACAACCTAAGTTGGTATAGTGGCAGTGGCCTTATACACCAGAGGGGTTAGGGTGTATTAGGCTGCAGTCTTAACAGTGTCGGGCCGGCGCTGGGCCGGGCTGTTACAATAAAAATGCACTTTTTTCGTAACAGTCTGGACTCACCCCTCATGGACTCCCATCCAGCACTGTTAAGGCTGCAGCTCAATACACCTGCAGATCAATTAGTGGTAGTTTCCGGTCGGGAATGCTACTTAAAAGGTGAGGTCTTAGGTTCAAGATTCACCAACAACCTAGTTTAGTATAAGTTGTTGTGGCATTATACATTTGAGAGGTTGGGGTGTATTGGAATGCAATCCTAACAGTGCCGGGTGGGGGCCTATGAGGGGTGCACAGGCTGTTACAATAATAAACTTATACTCTTTCTAGTTACAAAAGAGGGCTGCTGCTTATATTTTATGACAGATTGAGTATAAATTGATTAAGTCATGTATCATCCAGTAAATTTGTCATGTAATGTGAAATAAATCCGAAAAATAGTTGGGTATATACGAAACTATGTTTTGAATATAATAAAGAAGCTATTCATGTGTTAAATATTTTTGAAAAACTTTGGTTTATACTATGTTTTAAATATAAAAAAGCTATTTATGTGTTAAATATTTTGAAAAATCTTTGGTTTATAACTCCGCGTATTCTCCCTCAAACAAATTGATTTCTGTATATTTTCAATTTATCGCAATTTCAATTTTTAGTTGAATTTTGGAGAACCGACATAAATTGTTAAAATTGAGGAGAAATAGATAGAGGTTAAAAAATGGATGGATGACGACAGAAATCGATAAGTTTGGAGGGTTGAGAGCGGGCAGTCCCAGTTTAATTGATAAGTATTTTTATGATCTTAAGAATTCCAAACCTCCCCTTCAATTCTTATACGAAACAATAGGTCTTACTTCTAATAATTTGCTAACTGGAATTATCATTATCTCAAGGCTTGAGAATCAGTATAGATATATATTAAAATATAGCTTTCTGTCGATAAAATAGAGCTTAATCTTTCGTATCGGCTGACAAACAATTGTCATATGTCATATATAAACAAAGAAACTAGGAATTTTAAGGGATTATACGTATATATATAAGAGTAGTTTCTATGTTTGTTGTCAACATAGAATAGTATTCAATTTTCTTTTCATCAGTAGCACAGTGGCCATTTTACCTAGCCTCTTACTAGAAAACACACACCAAGGGTCCAAGTTCAAACCTGACTTGATATTAGGGAAAAACGCTCGATTAATTCCCCAACTAATTGAAATTGCACGATTAATTCCCCAACTATCAATTGCACGATTTATTCCCGAACGTGTGTCTGATTTTTCGAAATTAGGTCTGGCCTAATTGGACGTTAACTTAACTAAAAAAACATTATCCTCCGTTAAAATAAAAATTGATTCTTCGTCGGGATTTCAGAAATCCCCAAATCAGAAAACCCTAAAAAAAATTCCGGTGAGAGCGAAACAACATTTTTTCCGGCGATTTGACCAAAATTGGAGCTCAAAATCGATGGTGAAGACAATGTGGAGAGGCTGGAGGAAGAAACTCCAATTTCGAAGAGATTCAGAGGCTAAGACCGTGATTGCAGCAGAAATCAAGCCCGAACCTGGACCTGAAATCGATCCCGAACCCGCACATGAACCTGTCGATCCCGAACCCGCACGTGAACCTGTCGATCCCGAACCCGCACGTGAACCCGAGCATGGACCTGTCGTCGGTAATGAAGTCCAAATGGAGCACGAAAGNGCACGTGAACTCGAGCATGGACCTGTCATCGGTAATGAAGTCCAAATGGAGCACGAAAGAGATGATTGCCCAATTCGAAGAGATTCAGAGGCTGAGAGCGTGATNGGGCTGGAGGAAGAAACTCCAAATTCGAAGAGATTCAGAGGCTAAGACCGTGATTGCAGCAGAAATCAAGCCCGAACCTGGACCTGAAATCGATCCCGAACCCGCACATGAACCTGTCGATCCCGAACCCGCACGTGAACCTGTCGATCCCGAACCCGCACGTGAACCCGAGCATGGACCTGTCGTCGGTAATGAAGTCCAAATGGAGCACGAAAGAGATGATTGCCCAATTCGAAGAGATTCAGAGGCTGAGAGCGTGATTGCAGCAGAAACCGAGTCCGAGACTGAACCTGTCGTCGGTAATGAAGTGGATATGGAGCATGCATCAGAACCCGAGCATCGACTTGTCGATATTGAAGTCCAAATGGAGCATGAACCAACTCCCGAGCATGTACCTGTCGTCGATAATGAACCAGCCGCCGGTCGTGAAAGGTAATGTTTGCCTTTTTCCATGTTCATAGTTTTTTTCTGGTCTCGATCATGTTTTAAATGTTTATCTGGGAATGAAAAGAACTGCTATGTTTAATGTGGTCTATTTTCAGGATAAATGATGAATTGTATGATGTTCCTCTCGAAGTAGAAGATCTAGAGGAATCAGATGATAGTGCATCTATTGAAGGAGATGATTGCCCTGCTGTTAACGAAGATGCACCAGGATATACAGAGACTGAGCCAGAGTTGGCTAATATCCCAGAATTAGAGAATGATGGCGTCTCTATAAATGTTGAAAACTTTGAGGATGAAGATTGGTTTTCTAATTTGGGAGATACTGGTGTTGAAGATGGAGGTGCAAATGCCGATGATGATGGTGATTCTAGTGGTGATGATATATGGAATGATGATATCATACCTGATCCATTAACTGATGATGATGAGGAGGAACTAGAGGGTAGGCTAATGAGTTCTAGGCCGCACGAGATGTTAGCACTAGGGAAGTGCTTCAACAACAGTGATGAATTCAAGTTAGCTCTTCTCAATTATTCTCTGAAGACAGAATACAATATCAAGATGTATAAATCATCTAGTGACAGGCTTGGTGCGAAGTGCACACACCATATAGAAGAAAAGTGTCCTTGGAGAGTGTATTGTTCTTTTGAGAAGAGCAAAAATAAGTTGATGGTGAAGGTCTACATAAATGAGCATGTCTGTACAAGGAATTCCTACACTAAGATGTTGAAAAGTGGATCTATTGCACTATTGTATGAAGAAAGGCTGAGACTCAATCCAAAGATCAGGCCAGAAGAGATGGTTCCAGAAATAAAGAGAGAGTACAATATGATTGTAACTCTGGGTCAGTGTAGGAGAGCGAGGTCTAATCTTATAGCTAAAAGAAAGGCTACTCATCAATCTCAATTTGCTAGATTNTAATTTGCTAGACTGTGGGATTACCAAGAAGAAGTGAGAACAAGTAATCCAGGTACAAGAATGGAGATTGAGACGATTCCCGGGCCACTTCCTGGAAGCATGCATAGATTTTTCCGTCTGTATGTATGTTTTGCAGCTTTGAAAGAGGCTTGGAAAGATTCATGTAGGCCGATAATTGGTTTAGATGCGGCGTTTTATGAAATGGGATATCAAAGGCCAAATGTTAGCTGCGGTTGGTAGAGATGGTGATAATAGGATCTTTCCTATTGCTTGGGCAGTGGTTGAGGTGGAGGATATCCCCAATTGGTTGTGGTTTGTGCAACTTCTGAAAAAAGATTTGGATCTTAAAGATGGAGTTGACATTACAATTGTCTCGGATAAGCATGCGGTTTGTGATATTTTTTAGTTTCTACTTGTTTTTTCTTTTGGATCACAAAGAAATTCTAATTGTTTTTTATGTTGTTTGATTCGTAGGGTTTGCTAAACGCTGTTCATGTTGAGCTTCCTAGGGCTGAACATAGAATGTGTTCACGACACATTTTGCAAAATTGGAAGAAGACAAACAAGGACATAGAGCTTGAGCGTATGTTCTGGAAAATAGCAAGGAGCTATACACCTGAGGCGTTTGAAGATAACTTATAAGTAATGAGGAAATACAACTCAGGTGCTTATGATTCGCTGCAAATGACTGCACCAAAAACATGGTCTCGTGCTTTCTTCAAGGTTGGCTCTTGTTGCAACGATAATCTCAACAACTTGTCAGAATCTTTTAACCGAAATGTTAGGGAGTCAAGGAGGAAGCCAATACTTGATTTCTTGACTGAGGTAAGAAGGACAGTTATGGAAAGGAATGCAAGCAGACATTTCTTAACCATGAGGTGGAAGAAAAGGTTCACACCAAGAGCAGATAGGGAGATTGAAATTAATCGGCAGAAAGCTAAAGAATGTAAACGATACAGGAGCACAGGAAATTTGCACGAGATCGACTATCATGGGGATCCTTGGAGAGTTGACATGGATAACAAGACTTGTGGCTGTGGTTATTGGCAACTGAATGGCATACCTTGTATGCATGCTATGTGTGTCATCACGAACCTGAAGTTAGATCTTAATGACTATGTCTCCGATTACTACTTGACATCAAAGTGGCGGAAATTGTACTTTAAGGGCATGAGGCCAGTTCAGGGAATAAAAGCCTGGATAAGGTTACGGAGAAGACCAATTTTACCACCACCATTGAGATCTAACCTTGGAAGACCTCATGGTCGAGCAAGGTTTAAAGGTCCTCAAGAGTCTTCCTCTAATCCAAACAGAGTAACACGCCATGGACGGTTTCCTACGTGCTCAAACTGTAGAGAAGAAGGCCATAACAAGACTAGGTGTTCTAATCCTACAGCACCTCCAGCACCAAAACGGCCAAGAGGTCGTCCAAGAAAAGAGGTTTGATTTTCACACCTTTTCTTTAATTGTAGATTGCGCTTCCTTTCTTGATTTCATTGTCATATATGCTTTATTTCTA
>OVBJ01003061.1:943-13953 GCA_900406535.1 Noccaea bulbosa
ATTGAAGGTCAATTCAACAGGTTAGTGGTTCTTCCTTTCATTACATGTACTGGACTACCATTCACAATTTTTGGGTATTGGATTGTACTCCAAGTACACGTATAAACTAAAGGAAGAATAGTAATATGATTTTAATGAAAAAAAATATTATGTGATACCTTCATACAAGCCTTTACTTATGTTTCGTTGAAATTCCATACATCACCAGAAGGAGTGAGCGATCCAGATTCAAGATGTAAGCCCTCTCCCGTCTTCTTACTATTAAGTTTTTTTTTTTTTTTTTTTTTTTTTTTNCTATTTTGAATAGAAAATGAATTCACTCTCCTAAATCACAGAATTTAAGTCTTTACAAAATTTTATAGGCAACTCAGGCGGTGTGATGACCTCATCTTTTCGAAAAGTGCCACTTCAAGCGGAAAAAAATCCGGCGGTAGCTGAAAGAGGTTGGAAATATGAAGAGTAAGAAGAAGAACCCATGTTTAAGGAAGGAAACACATTCACCAATCCCTGAGGCATCAGAGATCACCAGTTAGCTGTGGGGTTGATATACTGACTCTTATGCATATGAGATTAGGTGATGTTAGAGTCGCTGCACAATATTTAGTAGCTTGGGCAATCAATAGTATCTGCAACTAATGTCCCAAATCAGCTACCTTATGTATGTTATGATTGCTAATTGATTATATTATTTATGGTCCAATTCAGAGCAGAAGCTTCTGCTCACTCCGTCGGTGTTCAGCTATTAGCATATGGCTGGCTACCTACAACTGTAAAAAATTGTTTGTTCCTTCACATAGAAAACAGACTTCCACACATGTCTGCCCCTGCTTTATTATTCTCTGATTTTGTCGTTCTAATTTCCACAATGTCCACAATGCAAGTAAAAATATTTTCAGACCGTGCCTCTAAGCAGTGTATACAATGGGAGCCTCGGTTTATTTTTCTGGTTTGTTGCAGCACTCGAGAGAATGAAAGACGTTGAAAACTCTACCGGAGAAGTAGCTGACGACTGAAAAAAAAGAAGTGGGAATTGAATGTTGTAGTTTTACTGACCAACGTTATCTTATGAGTTGTGGCCTTCTATGATTTGGAAGATGGTTACTAATGTTGGTTTACGATATTTTCTTTCAAAAGTACAAATGGTATGTGGGAAAGGAGCAGTAGTAATAGAAATTCAGATTCTCGTGGGCTTCGTCAAAAATGGAGAGGAGAGACACGTAGAGTAAAAGAGGATATAGCAGGATATTTGGTATTAACGAGACAAGTATAGCAAGTAAAAACCATTGTATCTTCTACAAGTATGTAAACTTTTCATTCCAGTTTACCAATAAGACAATAAACGCTTTAAAATTAATTGTTTTTCCCAAGGCATTAATTGAGAATAATCATCCGAAGCAAAACACTTAGAAGTTGGAGAAGAAGTTTTGAATAGTTTTATGTTGTTTTTTTCATATACTTTTTCCGCGAAATGGTAAATCTGATATAAACAAAGTCGGATTGTTAGTAATTCTGTGATACAAAAATAAAAAGATGGAGATAAGGGCGACATAATGACAAGAATTATGTTTTGTTTTTAAGCCAAAGAAATTGACCTTATGGTATCATCAAATTTTGACCTTAAGAAAATGGTCTCATCAAATTTTAGATAAACTAATATTGTACATGGTCTAACTTCAACCATTGAATATTAACATGAATTTAAAACAAGTTAAACTTTTCAGCTCAAGAGATCAAGTTAAAATTTGTATCAATGAAATAGAACTTCAAATATGATATCATTTTCTTCAGGTTAAAATTGTAAACAAATTTGTATAAACCACACCCGGGCGTAGCCCGGGAAATGCCCTAGTTTATTAATTAAATCAAGTTTCAACTGTATAAGAATTAACATGTTAGTTGACCAGCTATTATTTTATCATTCATTGATCGTGAAACTTGAAGGAAAAGAAAGTGGATTGATGATAAAATCAGTTTATTAGTTACAAAATGTCAGTCAAAACATACTAGTGGATCACAATTTTAAAACTGTTTTTCGTGCTGGCAACTCGTGATGATTCCAATACGTACTATACTATTTTTTTTTGGTTTTCTGGTCAAATTAATTAACTTGTATTTGGATTGATCATCAAAGAGTAGACTATACAGTCGTACAAGGCCAAAAACACGAGTCATTAAGGTCTAAAAAAACAAAATCTGTGGAGAACTTCATTTCTGTTTCCAAAATCACGCGCTTAGCCGTAAAAGGCCCCATTCGTTAGGCCCATTAGACATATGATGCTCATTAAACAGAAAATTACTAAAGGAAACAGTGTGAAGCTCGTCAATCATATTCAGATTTAAGATTAGTATTCATAAGAAAAGAAAAGAAAAGAAAAGAAAAGGCTGTATCAAACAGCTTTTCATTTAATTTATTAGATGATAGTTTGAATTTTTGTTCGTAATAATTCAAAAAAGCAAAGGAGAAAGAGATGATCTCATATATTCTGATGACCCACAATAGGAGAATCGGTCTTATTATTTGCCAAACCTATAAAATCGTATTCAGTGCTGACGTCACTACTGTCATGGCTATCTCCAACTACGTAGCATCTCAGTCTCTCGCTTCCGCACTCCCTGCCGTTCCTCAACCCTAAGTTTCCGTTTCCGTAGCTTCGAGGATCATCACAGGGAAGACTGATTCTTAGCTCCAGATTCATATCTGGAAACATTTCCTCAACCGGGCACTCTCTCTTCTCTTCACTCCACGTGAACAACGTCCGAACTTCAATTTTCTCCGACTTTTTCCCCATAAAAGAGAAATTTTCTTGTGGATAAGAAGAAGAAGCAGAAGAAGTCGGAGAAGAAGAAGAGAAGGAAATGTTGAAGGTGTTAGTGTGTGGGTCCGAGTGGGGAGACTTAGAATGATGAGAAGCTGAATCTTGGAGCACGAATGGTCTATGTGTGGTGGGATCGACTCCTCTGTTTATGAGCTTTCTTCTTATGTGAGTGTTCCAATAATTCTTGATCTCGTTATCGGTTCTTCCGGGTAATCTCCCAGCTATAACAGACCATCTGTCCCACAAGATCATATATATATATGTATAAAAATTCAATGAATATTTCGTGTTGCCGACACTTAAGAGAGTAAACTGAGTATTGGCTTAATTATTACTTGTTGCCTAGAAGGCTGTGGAAGTGGATGATGAGGTGGTCTTCTTCCTCGGTGAAGCTGCCTCGTTTGAGGTCAGGTCGGAGGTAGTTGATCCACCGGAGACGGCAGCTCTTGCCGCAACGGAGAAGTCCGGCGGCTTTAGGAAGGGATCTCCAGCAACCTTCGCCATGAGTATTGATGTAAGCTTTGAGCCTTTCGTCTTCTTCTTTCGTCCATGCTCCTTTGTTCGTGTGAGCTTTCTCACAACATGGTGACCTTCCCATCTTTTTTTTTATGAATGATGAACCTTCAAAGATTCAAGTTATGTATAAACTGTTCTAGTTGACCTAATTATTGCAAGAAAGTGAGATATATATATATATATATATATAGAGAGAGAGAGAGAGAGAGGTGAGAGTTTTATACGTAACTGCTTCTGGATGGTAGATTGGTAGAGATAGAGACAGAGAGTGTTGAGATTGTTAATTAGTGCTTCTAGATGTGAGTTGGTGGGAATGGGATATCCATGATGAAAGAGTGTTTGGTGCCTTCTTTCTCTTTTTGGACTATAAGTTAAAAATCCTTTTATCTTTCTTATTCCAGAAAGTATTATAAATAGCTAATTACGGAAGAAAATTAAACCATAAACAGATAAAGAGGTCCATACACTAGTCAGTAGTATGTAGATGTTCCATTGGTATGCTGAGTACTGATGTATGTATCAAAACTCACACCTTCTATATGTTATCTTTAACAAAAGGTTGTAAGTAATTATCCTTCTTTGGGAGAATTAATTAAAATGTGGAGATAGGTGTAAAGTTAAATGAGTGATTTTGGGAAACTGTGTGTTGAGGTCAACGAAAAGCTGTGAGGTTCTAATTCTATTCTAATGGACTGCCAATGATTATTTACATTCTTATATACAAAAAATAGCTGATGAAACCCTAATAGACTTATTATAACTTATAGACTTAATAGCTAACATTTTTTGCAAAATAATTAACAACCACTTCGTGTCTATAAGAATTGTATAATATAGAGATAGGTCATATAATATAGAGATAGGTCATATAATGGTTTATTAACTTTCTGTGAGTGCTAAAACTACAAGAATTATCAAAAAGAAAAAAACACTGTCTTCTAGAAACCTTGACTTAGTGGTGTTATTTATTATTCTCTAACCAACTTTCAATACGTTTTTTTTTTTTTTTTTTAATCTAGATTTAAAAAGCAAGAGTTTACTATGAGATTATTTGTTAGGTTAGATAGTGAAAACTATGTAATATAATAACACCAACAGAGGATTGATTATCTTTTGTTATTATATTATGACATAGAGAATTTTAGTTTTACAAATGTGACTATTCAATGTGTTACGAAAAAAATCTTGTAAAATGTAATTCCAAATAACATGCAAAAGATGTAGAACTTTATCGTGTTGCATAAACTCAAACTCCCACTTGATTGTCATGTGTTGCATGGATCTTTACAAAGCAAAGTGAAAGAAAACGAGAGTTGTTGCGTTGATTTGTTTAGTTATTTATTCCATTGGTGCACAATCCCTACCATAATCCGTATTAGGCTTCTAGAAGCTTTGCTTAAAAGACTTGTCACATTTAGAACATATAAATGAATCACCAAACTTGATTGATGCCGACTACGAATTGTACAGATTTGATATTTGATACCTACCATGAATCAAACCTTCATAACGAATAGCGTAATTAATACTGAATTGACATTTAAAAGCACATGGTTTGAGACAACCATTTGCGTTTGTTTTCGTTTGAGGATGTTTTTCAAGTATGGAGTTCGACACCACTTTCTTGCAAAGAGTTAAGAGAAGTAAGTAATATACGATGATATAATTACAAATTTGTCATTTTGTCGACCAGCCAGAAAAAAAATATCCAAAAGCAAAGAGTATTGTATTACGGGTCGTGATGTAGTTGCTCACGTTAGATGTTTTTGTTGTTGTTGGTTTTCTCCCCTTAATTTTATAAAATATACTGCCATAGGTGTTAGAATTGTATTGTCTGAGGGAATACAATAAAATCTTAGTACTGTGTATTGTTATTGTGTAATGGATTTTTTTCTCTGTAACGATATTTTTCCAAGAATCAAGATAACTTAATAAAAGAAATCGAGTGGAAACATAAGATATGAGTATCACACTACCGAATAGCATAGAAGAGAGAAGTCGAATCGAAAGACACAAGAATCCAACTCAATAGAAAAGGGGACTATGCAAATCTGATGTAAGTTTTTAAAGAGTTAACAGCCCAATTTTGTACAACAACAACAACACAAGGCGTTTTTTTCCTTTTAACAAGATCAAACCAAACCAATATCTCTCTTAGTTTTGGTCTCGAATCAAATCAAGAGGAAGTTCGCCACTCAAGCTCGATTTGGATCTTTCCGTTCTTAGAATCGATAAGGTGAAACTTCTGATTCATCCTTTTGTTGTTCACCACGTCCACCACCGGAATATCCACGTACCCCAGCGTTTCCTGCCCCATCAACAACACTTATGGTTTCAGTTATGTACGATGATTGATGAGAAAGACGTTTCGTTTAGAGTGTGTTTACCTTGGGATGCAAGAGACCTATCCTGGAAGAGGTGCTCAGCACTTCGACGTGCAGCTTCTCGCGGACTGGAGGCTCCTCGAGCATGAAGGAGAACTGCTCTTCCCACCTCGGGTCTCTGTTCTTCTTCACGTGCTTTGTTTTCCTCTCTTCCCCTTTGAAATAGATGCGTACGTATGGATTGGTATGGTGCTTTCCTTCAACATCCTCAGCCGAATGCACTATCACCACGAGCATTCCTCCGGCAGCCGGTGTTCCTTCCGGAGCCTTCTGCACGGACTGTGATTCTTCAAAGCCTTTCGGCATCTCTTCCTCCGTGAATGGCTTGTACAAGAGCTCCACCTCCAGCTTCCCCCTAAACTTGTCAGGTTGCCCTTCTTCACCGCCTTCCAGTGTCTTTCGCAGTTCCAAGGTGAAGCTTTTATGTTCGTCAGGCACCATCTCTTTCAGCGCTAGCACATTCATACCCATCTTATCGTGCTTCCCAACCTGCATTCATTACAAATACAAAGGATTATCACGCAGATATCCTACATACCCACCATGTCTATCGGAATCGGAATCGGAATAGTTCCATTACCTGTTCCCAGTCATACACATTGAACTCTAGAATCTGAGTCTGGGGATCTCTGACCGAGAATTTGAACTCCTCATTCCATTCAGGGTTCAAATTCTTGTGTTTTACAGTTGTCTTCTTAGACGGAACCTTATCTTCAGAGAGCTTGATCTTCACGTATGGGTCTGCCCCGCCCATCAGATCTTTTTTCCTCAGCCCAACAGCCCTCACCACTTTCACATGGACGATTCCAACTGGCCTTCTAAACGCTCTGCACATTATGATTTAAGATTTTGCTAAGCAACAATGAAGGTCTTATCACATGGATCAAATTTATTCAACAGGAAAAAGGCATACTTTGCAGGGTCAAGGATTGGAACTACAAGGGTCTTAGGCCAGAGGTACATGTTCGCTACTTGATCCTTGATTTGCTCCTGACACAACCATGGAACAGCAATTGAAATTTTGATCCAGCAGAAACGTAAGAGCTAAAAGACCAAACTACTTTCACCAACTAAGAGATACATAGCTAAAAGGCCACACAAGATGTCACAGTATCATCTTGAAACTAGAAGACCAGAGTGAGCAGTTCCAATGATGATCAATCAATCACACCGTCTTCCCTCACAAATCAATCTTTGAGTCACACAAGTCAGGACTATGAATGATGTAAGAGAAATATATTAAACCTGGACAAATCTGTAGAGGCCAGGGATTGACATAAGATCTGCTCCACCAAGCTTAAGCCCAAAATCAACGTGTGGCTGCCATAGTAGCAAGGAATGGTTAACAACACAAAAGCTCTACCAAAGATCTCAAAACGAAATTGACAGCTATACTAAAAAATGAAGTTATAAAAAAAGGGTTGAACCATGCACCTTCTCCATAAGAGACACATAAATACTGGCAAAACAGGGGAAACTTGGGACTAATGGCTTAAGAGTAATACGAGGCTGAGCAAAAACTTGCAGATCGACCACCTGAGAAAATTCCCTTGGTAAGTACCAGAAAAGGGGAAATCATTCTTTGCTGCAGGATATCATTTTACCTGAACTGTTGCCTTCAACCCAAATGCCTTGATGGCAACCAAGATATTAGGATTTGCGGCCCATTTCAGGCATGGTTCCATGATCAACTCTTTCTCATCTGTGAGATAAACTTTCATCCCTGCGAAGAGAAGAATAAGTCTTGGAATAAATTCATAGTTATTTTTAGTATGTGGGCACCAACAACTCCCTTCCAACTTTTGAGATCCAATATGAGGAGAGGACATTCAAGGAGAGATTGAAGATGAGAAGAAGGGCTTAACAAACCTTGAAATGTAGGGGGCAAAGAACCTAGTGTAAGAGTTTCAAATTCAACAGAGTCAATCTTGTACTTGGGAATCTGCTCTTCGATAATCGGCTTTGCTATATTCTTTGCGGTCTTACAGATGGCCTACATAGATAAATGAAGGTAAGAAGAGAGTGACAATGAAAAGAATATGAGGAGGAGCAAGTCAAGGAACCTTGTCAAGATAAGGCCACATGTACTCGATAAATCTGTTTATCCAGTCAACCTGGTTCATAAGAAGATATCATACAAGGACAAACATGAGGCAAAAGAAGTCTATTGAGTATTGACATGAGGACTAGTGAGAGAATTGTACAAGGCATATCACATACACGATCGAAGTCTGGGTTTTTCACCCATAGCGGAATCTCAGGAAGCATCCGTAGCATAGACGTGGGATCTTGATCAGCTATGGAACGAATTTGAGGATCCTACAAGTGACAAAGCACATTTAACCGTATCATCAGAAATCAGTGTATAGAGGATTCCGCAAGTCAGATTTCTGACAAGTAGAGACATACAAGTGTGTAAAATGTAAGTTGTCGAATCTTAGATTATGCCTAATCCTAAAGAGAAGTGAACAACAATTTTATATTCCATTTGCTAATCCTAATGTAGCTGATGGAAGAGCTTCAGAGACACAAACACCAAAGATATATCGAAGAAGCGAGCGAGAAAGAATCAGGAATAGTGAAATGGCAGAAACGAACCTTGACGTCGTTGGGCTGCAAGTAGACGAAAAGAAAGTAACCGATAGCAAGTCCCATGGAAATCCCAACTCCAAATCCGCAAAACCCTAGAATAGTGCTGAAGAAACCCATCTTGACTAATTGTTTCCCTCCTCACGCTTCAGATCCAACAAAATTCTTCTCAGCAACCAATGGATTTATCGGGAATACAGGAAAAAAAAAAAAAAAAAAAAAAAGAGATNAGAGATCGGGATCACGAAAGTCGGCGTCGGAGCTCAAACCTTCCGTCTTCCCTTGGGGAAAGCCGAAAACGAAGAGACGGAGCTGAGGGTCAGAGTTGTACGTCCTCGCGACCGATCTGTGATGGAATTACAGATGACAGATTTGTATTGACTAATCGGTAGAGAAGAAGGAGCACTGAGAGAGAGCCATGGACGTGGAGATAGGGTGGAGATAGCAGATGTCGTGAGAATCGTGAAGCGCAGGAGGCAAGCAATGTGTGTGTGTGCTAATTGCTAAAGACACGGATGAGAGAGATTCCAGATTACCCCAAACGCGCTCTCTCTCTCTCTCTCTCTTCTTTTTTAATTATTAACTGTTTGTCTCTTGTTTTACTTCAATAAAAAAAATCAGCAATTATTTTTCTATTCACTATTCGAATCAGAACTTCTTCTCTTTG
This sequence comes from Noccaea bulbosa, assembly GCA_900406535.1. Classification (NCBI taxonomy): domain Eukaryota; kingdom Viridiplantae; phylum Streptophyta; class Magnoliopsida; order Brassicales; family Brassicaceae; genus Noccaea; species Noccaea bulbosa. Next base: position 9,916 of record OVBJ01003061.1, read on the forward strand.
GGGGAAACTAACACAATCTCTATTTTACGTTTCTTTTTGATACTATACTATAATAATCGAAGAAAATCCCATTCCCTCTCATATATACTATAACTTTCTACTTGTAACATATTTTGATCCTATCACAGTCGCATAATATAAATAGGAACGAATTCGTGAACATTTTGGTTATTTCTAGTTTTGAATGGGGGATATATAAATAAAAAAAAGAAAAGAGAAAAAATTTAAAAAATCTTGAAACGGAAGGGTGTCGACTGAAATAAAAGAGATGAGAAGTAAGCATCCGATATTGGGCCATGATTTGTGGGCCCATGATAATATGACGTTAGTGCAGGGTGGGACCATGACAAATATTAAATTGGCTTGCCGACAATATTCCACGTGGGCGAAGCGGCGTCGTATCTGCGTTTCGGCGGCAAGGAAGAAATGAGGCTCTCGTCTCCCGCCCCCCACCCAAACCCAGAAGAGAGAGATTAGATTTAGAGATGTTGTTGTCTTCTTCTCGAAATCGAAACTGGAAAATGGAAAAGGAGGAGGAGGAGGACTTGGAACTGCTGCTGTCTCTTGACGAGAGAGTTGTCGAAACTCCTCCCGGTTCTCCTTCTGCTCCACCCGGTCAGCCTCCCTAATCTTCACTTTCACTTATTTACATATCTCGATTCCCCTTTTTGTTTTTTAGGGTTCTTCCCAGTTCCGATCAATCAGTTTTGCGTAATAATAGATCGGATGGGGGAATCCTGATTTCATCCCATTCGCTCAGATTTCTGTGAAGTGTGGTGTTTTTTGTTTTTGTTTCTTTCTCTAAATCAAATATGATGGGAATTGGGATGATGTATGTATGTATCATATATGTGCAGTATATCTGACGGATGATGAATCCCCAAAGAAGCGTAGAGGTCACTCGGACTTGTCTGACTTCAGAAGTGTTGTTCAAGATTGCCTCGACTATCTCCCTAAACCACTCCCCAAACTTAAAGCCTCTCATCTCAGCCTCAACGACGTTGAAAAGTTTTCTGGACTGCGCTTAAGGTACCACTGAAATGACCACATTTCTCGGATTTGTAAATTGTTTTTATTTTTCATCTCATCTTTTGATGATTTCTTCTAGGAATCAATTACTCAGCCCTACCGAGATTAGCGATCGCTTTTCAGATATACGTTTCGTTCGACTCCCAACAATTAAGTAAGTAAACGCTTTTCAGATAAATAAACAAACGCGCTTGCTTTTCTACTTTTAGGCTGAACCAGGAGTGTTTGTGAGACTAGGAACTTGCTAATGGGAGACAAACTCTCTGGCTGCTGGGCCACAGTGGGAGTGCTTACAGAGAAAGGACAAGCCAGAACTAGCTCAATTGGGCAGCCGTATGGCATCTGGAAAATCGGCTGCTTAAATGACACCACTGTCTCCTTGTTCTTGTTTGGTGATGCTTACAAGCACAATCTCTCTGAAAAGGCTGGAACTGTTTTCGGTCTCTTTAACTGCTCCCTTCGCAAGGACAATGCGGTAAGCATATATATAATATAGCATCCATCAGCGTTGTCTGTTTGTCGCCTGATCATGAGTTAACTAAATCTCCTTTTTTTTTGCAGGGACGTGACTTCTCGTTAAGTGTCAACTCTGGTAAACAAATGCTAAAACTGGGAGTTTCGGCTGATTATGGAGTCTGCACTGCCAAGCGGAAAGATGGAACAACTTGTACATCTGTTGTCAACAAGTAAGTTACCAATGCTTTTGTCATCACGGTCTATGTCTGCGTATGTTTTGAGTTACAAGTTTGAATTTGGTTTCAGGCGCCAAGGAGCAGTTTGCAAGATTCACAAATTGGTAAGGCCTTGCTCTTGTGACCAACCCCTTTTTTCTTAACTAACTATGGATTTTGCACAGAATGCATCAGACAGATTTACTACAACGAGAACCGAACTCAAAGGCGGGTATGTTGATGCTGTGTTTCTTCGTAGCTTTAGTCATTACCTCAGAGTTGGAAATTTGCATGATTGTTTTTTTATTTTTTTATTTATATAATTCAGGAATTTGAGAACGGGTTTCAGAGATCAAAGATCACAGGGGATTTACACAGTAGAGCCACCTGCTGATAGGAGCGGGAACAAAAAGGCTACTCAGCCTGTCAGAGTACTATCAGTGGAAGGTCTCCGAAAGGCTCTAAGGTTGGAAACTCCCCAACAAGTTTTTGTTTTTATAACTTTGAACAGAAACTGGCTTTTCAGATATTGTGAAAATGCAGTAGCGCGGATAAAGTGACGCCAAACGTACACTCACAAGGAATACGTTTCCTGAATGAGATGGCCAGTATGCTTCTTTCTTATTACTTTTTTTTTTTTTTTTTTTTTTTTTTATAAANTTTTTTATATACAACACAAATTAAAGAGATTGTAACAACTTGTCAGTGTGACCGATGTTGGACTTACAGGACAAACGGCTTTGAAGAAGGTCAACAAGAAACCTGAAGCTGTGAATAAGCCTGTAGAGAAAAGGCGAGTTGCTGTTATCTTACTGACTTGTGCTCATGTCTAAAAATGTATCTCAGAGGAGATGTTCTTGATTGTTTCCTCTCCAGGAAAGCATCGGCAAAAGAAACGCAAGTAAAGGGTGAGCCCAAAAGGAAGAGAGCATATACAAAGGAAACTCCACCAGAGATTGCCTCCGGGAAAATGATGATCCTTGATTATTGCAGCTCCGACGAAGAATGAGTCCTCAACATTGCTACACACTTTTCTCAGGCCTTTAAAGTTTGGTCTCAACTGAACCCAATGTGGAGCATCTGGAGCTCGGGATAGATAACATAGTATTTGTTCTTCTCAACTCAAGAGGCTAGTCAAGACTAGGCTTGAAAGTTGATACCTGTAAAACAATACCAGCTCACGTTCCCATTTATTTTGTATTCTTTAAAATGACCTTCATGGCCCTCAATTTGAGGAATCCGATCACGACATGTCCATATATTGCCTAGGATGATCACCTAAAGCGCGCTTTAGAATACTAATCGAAAGAGATCAAACCAGTAAGATTCAATTGAGGTATGCGTATATCAGATAGTTTAAAATGACTGAAATAAGAGAGGATTAATGAATAGAAGACGATGGAAGCCAAAAGTAACTAGTATGCGTATCATAGACTTCGTGACTAAATCTAAGATCAAAAGAGTAGCTAAAATGGTTGCAAGAAAAGATGGAAACAAATGAATGATTCGTTAGTTACGATTGCAATATAAGAGAGGGAGGGAGGCAAGGTAGTCGGCATTGTCGTCCTCCCATTGTTGGATCCCCGCCTCCACCAACTCCATCGTCGCACGTGAGAGCTCCTCTGCCTTAATCTCCGCCTCCACGGACATTCGCCGCACTTCCTCCCTCAGCTCCGAAAATCCCTCAACGTCCTCTCCTCTTATCATCCGTCTCTTCTTTTCCCCTTCTTGGAAGATGACATAGGTCTCGTGGGGCTTCTCCGCTGTAATCTTCTTGGCTTCTTTGGCGGTTTCTTGGATTCCAAGGTAGGTCTCAAGGAGCTGGTCGGCTTTATTCTTCACTTCTTTCGCGGTTTCTTGGATAGCAAGGTAGGTCTCATGTAATTGCTCGGCTGCAGATTTCACATCTTTGTCAATATCTTGTCCGCAAGCTTTGGTAACCTCGCAGACTTTAGATCTCAGTTCATCTCTGAGCTCTGCCCAGAACTCATCAGCATTGAGGCGCATGTTGTCTCTCATAGTTCCAGGCTGTGACTGTGAGGAGATCATATTCTCCACAACATCCACTAGTGTCATCATCTTCTTCCCATCATCACGAAACTCTCCCCACTCTTTTCTAAGAGTTTCAAGACCCAACTGGATCATCTTCTTTCCATCTTCTACTAACTCCTTCACTCTTACCATTTCCTTGCTTGCGTCACCTTCGATCTCACGAAAATCAGAGAGACGTACATAAGCATATATGATTGCGTAAAAGAAACGATAACAGCAATAGCTAGGGTTATATCACATATATATATATATATATATATATATATATATATATATATATATATAT
>OVBJ01003062.1:0-13950 GCA_900406535.1 Noccaea bulbosa
CTCCTGAAGGATGACTCAGAGGGTACTTGGGTAGCTCCCATGGCTGAGTTCCACACGACGGTGTGATGAAAATGCCTGGTTGCATCTCCGAGTGAAGGGAGGGACAGGTGGGTTAATCGGCTGCCTGAGGTTATGGCGGGATTAATCCGGGTTAACTTGTCTGACTAGTGAGAGTAACGGAGTTAACCCCGAATGCAGTTCAGGCCTAGTGTGACTCTGTGTTTGCTAGGTGCGGGGTGTGCAGAAGTTGGAACGTGAACCGTGGTGTACGTTAGAGGCCTCTAGATTTGAGTATGTGTAGGGGTTGTCTTGTGTGATAGAAACCTCTAGAGTTGAGTGTGTGTAGGGGTTGTCTTGTGTGATAGAAACCTCTAGTTTTGAGTGNAAGTTGGAACGTGAACCGTGGTGTACGTTAGAGGCCTCTAGATTTGAGTATGTGTAGGGGTTGTCTTGTGTGATAGAAACCTCTAGAGTTGAGTGTGTGTAGGGGTTGTCTTGTGTGATAGAAACCTCTAGTTTTGAGTGTGTGTGGGGGTTGTCTTGTGTGATAGAAACCTCTAGGTTGAGCAAGAGGCTCGATAGTATGTTGAGTGTGGTGTCTAGAGTGTTCTTTGAGTGTCAGCTCGTTTGTGAGTGTGTAAAGAGAATTCTTGTGGGAAGATTCTCTTGGGTAGTAGATCATGTGTGTGAGGTGATCTTAGGTGGTAGAGTTACTCGGGATGAGTAATCTCTTGTGTCATGGGATAACTTGTGAGAGTTATCCCTGTGTTTTGTCTCAGCAGGTTTGGCGAGCATGGAGTTAGACAATACATTGTATTGGTCTATGGCGTGAATGTGTTTTTATTTAAGCTTCCGCTTGTGCATTGCTTTGATTGAGTTGTTGAACGTTTGATTGGGGTTTGGGTTGGGGGATGTTTTAAAGTTGTTGTAGAGGTTTCCGAACTCACTAAGTAATCTTAGATTACTTATGATGACTCTGTTTGTTTCAGGTGACCTTAGACGTGGTATGGACGCTTGGACGTGAAGGCCGGAGTAGATTTACGGTGTGTTTTGTAAAATCATTGTAAGATATTCGCAGTTTGTTTTATATCTCGTGATTTATATACGCTATTCTGGTTTGTAATGCACACGTTTCAATTTCGGTTTTATGTAAGACTTTCTTATGTTTAATTAAAATTTCGATTTGTGTGTGTTAAAAACTTGGAGTTTTCTGATATTAGTCTTGTCCGGACTAACGCAACTCAGTTTTCGTTTTACGGGTTGCAAAGCCTTAGTATTACGGGACCTGAGGTACGGGAACTTGGTAGGATCGGTCCATGTGTTACGGAACCCCTCCGCGACTTGGACTGAACTTGCTTAGTCATCCCGACGTGACATTCTCGGCTTAATCTATTTATAGATCGAGTCGGGGTGATACAAATGGTGGTATCAGAGCATGGTTCATGATCGTGCTAATAAAATCCAAGAGTTTTCAATGTTTTATCGAGTCAAAATGTCTCGCAAAATACACCTTTAGTAATCCGGTACGTCCAAGCTTAGTTAGTAGGAATTTTAGGACCTTACCCTTTTGTGCTTGTGAATAGTGGTGCAGTTGTGCAGGTTGAAAGATGGGACATAGGATGGGAGAATGGTTGAGGAATTGGGGTCAGGGAGGATCGGATGACAGTGAGGATTGCAACAGCGAGGTTGTGGTGATATCCTCATCGGGTGATTCGATTTCAAGTGACGAGTGTTCCAGTGAGGGGACGAACATATGGGGGTACGTAATGGTGGGAGATTCGGACACGTCAGTGGAGACGGATCCGAGTGAGATGAACTTTGGTTCGGTTGTCTATACAGAATCCGATCATTTCTGTAGTTTAGAGATCGAAGGAGGTGTGGAGACAGACGTACCATCCCCATGTGGAGCTACGGGAGCGGTTTTCCAGATTGATATGGTGGCCATACCGACGAGGTACGAGGATGTCGAGATCTTAGTGCCGTCTACGGAAATCATCGAAATTTCTTCTGATGATGCATTGACGAACTCATGGGATGGAGAGAGTCCACGGCAAGTGTTGCCGGAGATACCGATACCTCACTTCTATGTGCCAGGATATGGAGTGCATCCGTACATGCCACAAGAACCAAGAGAGGATTATTCGGGGTATGAATATCCGTATATGCCAATTGAGCCAACTGAGGAGGATTTAATCACGGCGTTGCAAGTGAATCAAGGCGACTGGGAAGGAGAACAAGGAGTGGAGCCGTTGGTTCAAGGAGGAATCAGAGACAACCAGATGCCAAGTGAAGAGATGCTAGACTTGTATGGACAACCCTTTGCCATACCAAGTCCGGAGTACAACCCAAATCAAGAGGAGAACCAGGTGGTTCAAGGAGGGGCGAGCGCGGTGAACTTTGGTTCATTTGCGGAGGCGGTTCCATACTATGGGAAGCCTTTAGCTTACCTTGGTCCAGACGCAATCATGGCTGACTTTTGGGGTTATTGGGATCGTGATGCTCAGCATGGAGGTCCGATCAGTCCCCAAGTGACAGGAGGAGATGATCCTAGAGAAAGAATGCTGCCGGTCAGCACAAACCTTGCTACGTTCTTTGAAATCCAACATGGAGGAGAGCCGGCAAATCAGGAAGTTCCGGCAATAGACTTGAACAACGAAACGATGGGAGAGCAAGTTCCGGTGGAGAACCCGAACCAAGTTGAGACGGTAGACCACGTCGAGGTGGGAGACCAAGTGGTGAACGAGAATCCAAACCAAGATGGTGAGAATGAAAACCGTGTTGAGGTAGAGCATCATAACGATGATGAGAAGGAAGATACAAACCGTGAGGAGGCGGTTGCTGAAAATGTAGTTTCGACAGTTTGGAAAACGGGAAGAAGGCCCGCAGGAAGACTTCGTTTCCGATCTTAAGCAAGAAAGAGAGTCCCGATTCCGGCAAGGGCATCAATGCCTTGCTGTGTGTGTGGAGGATACGGCCATTTCACTCACGCCTGTCCAAATGAAAGATCAGGAAGGCCTATGAGTAGAATAACGTGTTACTCATGTGGAATGCGAGGACACTATGCGGCATCCTGCCCTGGAACTCCAACGCCATCCACCTCATCCTCATCTTCAACCAATGCACGAAGGACTGCTGGGAGACGTGGTGGACACTCTGGTTAGTTTGAAACCCCAACCGTATAAAACCAGAGTACGAGGTATGTATGGGTTTTAACTTTACCTCGTTATGTGAGATTGATTGCTTGTGTGGTAGCGTAAATTCAATCTATGTGTAGAGTAGAATATAGTGTGTTGAAAGCTATAGTTCTCCATGTTGATTGCTTGCATGGTAGTTTAGCATCTAGCAATCGTGGTGAAGGTTGGAACATAGTGTGGTGAAATCTATGTGTCCATACCTGGTTGTGTGTGAGATCACAGCCCAAAGCTATTGATCTGTTGTCTTGATCAAGAACGTAGTGTGATGAATGCTATGTTTCTTTTCCTTGTTGTGTGTTTGGGACATGGTGTGGTGAAATCCATGGTCCTTTAGTGTGGTAGGATAAGATCGCGGAGATCTTTGGGAACATCTTCGGATGTTTTTCCCAGTAGTGTGTGTGGTAACGTTTATTTGAAAGAGAAACGTTAGGATTAGGGTTAGGAGGACTGTGGAAGAGTCCATAGAACCCTTGAGCATGTGAAGAGTAGTGTGTGGAGAGTCGAGTTCGGACTAGGATATGGAGATCCTTAAGTCACTCGTCTAGGTTTGCTAGAGGAGTTTAGGAAAAACCTAACCTTAAGTGAACCTTGGAATGGGAAGCAAAGCAGTGAGGAAGGCAGTGAAGTGAGACGTGAGCAGTGAAGCGGAAATATTGGCCTAGACAAGGAGATCTACCAATATGGGTCTAAGAGAGACTGGACGAATGCGAAAATTGATTTAGACAAGCCGTCAATCAATACGGATCTATGGAGAGATCAACCGGTAAGGAGGGAGTGTGTGAGACACAAACTCAAGATTGGTGTGAGGCAGAGGAAGATGATCAAGAATCAAAATGGAACTTGATCAGATCATCAAAGTCCGCAAACTTCTAGGAGAGAAGTGTTGCAAAGTATGATCATATCAAGAATTGATATGCGATCATGGTGAGAAGAAAGATGCTTATGTCAAGGTTCGATACATGGTGATATTTGATCTTGATACTTAGCATAGTGACGAGTGGAGAAGAAGAAATGGTGAGAAGGAAGATGCTTGTAACAAGGAGGTTGCAACGGCAAACTTCATATATTTGTGGATCTTAAGAGCTGCGAATGGTGGTATGAAGTCAAGAATCGTTGAGGAGTAGATGGTGGTATCGTGGAAGCCACATAAGTTGATTTAAACAATTAACTTTTTAAGTTAAAAAAATAAGTTATTATTTATTTATTTAAGTTAAAAATATGTGATTTGATTTATTATTTATTTATTTTATTTTAAAGACTTCCGCTAGAATTGTTTAAGTTAAAAAAAAAAAAAACAAAAAGCTTGGTTGTTTCATTTTGGTATCAGAGCCTAGACGGTTTCAGGACGTGCTAGGTTGGTAGTTTAGTATCATCCTCTTCGGGCTTCAGGCGATTCCGCAGTGAGTTTTGTGTGTTGTTTTGGTTTTTGTTTTAGTATCTCACCTCTTTTCCGTTTTTAGTGAGATGGACGTCGTTGCGAGAGGACGTGGTGCTAGAGGCCATGGTGGTCGTGTTGGTGGCCGTAGTGACGGTCCAGCCGCTTGTGGGGGCGGAGCAGCTCCCCAAGGTGGCAGAGGTGTTGCCCGTGGGGGCAGAGCTAGAGGCCGTGGAGGTCGGGGTCGTGGTCGTGGAGAGTAGGCGGAGTCAGACGGGAGTGCAGCTCCGAGTGTGCATACTGCGTCGGTGACCCAGTCAATTTCTTTGGCGGGTGATGCCAGTGTGTGTGCCGGTGGGGGCGCGGGGGCGGGAGCGGTCCCAGGTGGGGGCGCGGCTCCAGCTCCGGGTCTTGGTGACCAGTTTATGGGGATCCTGACGCAGATTTTGGCACGTCTTCCGCAGGCAGCTCCCGAGCAGGCGCCGGGTGTTCCTCCGGTGGCCGTGGCACAGCAGGGTGCCGGTTTCGTTTGTCTGCAGCAGGCTGTGGGTCCTGCGGGATATCAGCCGGCTGCGGGTTTTGTTCAGCCGGGTGCGGCTTTTGTTGGGCAGCATGGTGTTGCAGCCTTGGGGCATCCATCTTACCTCGAGATGATGAGGGAGATGCAGAGGATGGGTACGCCTTTCTTTGAGGGCGGTGTTGGTCCGGAGAAGGCTGACGAGTGGAGCGGAACTTCCAGTCGATCAAGTGTCCAGTTGGGTACCAGGTGGAGATAGCGATCCACTACCTGAGTGGTGATGCTCATCTGTGGTGGCAGGCCATAGCGGGGAGGAGACCAGTCTGGACGTGGTATGACTTCGTGATGGAGTTTGATGGCCAGTACTTCCCGCAGGAGGCTCGAGATCGGTTTTTGTTGCGGTTCACGTCTTTGACCCAGGGTGATCGTACGGTGCGCAAGTACGCAGCGGAGTTTAGCAGGCTCGTTGTGCATGCCGGTGTTGGCGCAGGTGGTGAGCGCGAGATACTTCAGAGGTTTCTTCAGGGGCTTCGTTCGAGTATCCGGCAGCAGTGTCGAGGTCGCGCATATGCCTCGAGGGCGGACTTAGTTGAGTTGGCGGCTTCAATTGAGGAGGATCAGCGTGAGCAGGTTGGTCCGGTGATGGTGCTGTCTGCGATTGTTCTTGCTACTCAGCCTAGGGGCCAGCAGTAGCAGCCGCAGCAGCGCCGAGGTTGGAGTTCCGGTTCTGGTTCTGGCAGGGGCAGCAGGCCTGCGCAGGGCCAGAAGAGGAGGAGGGAGGAGGCTTCAGGAGTTGGCCGTTTCCCACGTGGTGCGTGCTTCGGGTGCGGGAGCATGGAGCACCGTCTTTCTAGTTGTCCTAAGAGGGAGGTGCCTCGGGTGGCGCCTCAGGATAGCAGGGTGTGTTTCCATTGTGGAGAGCCGGGGCACGTCAGGCCGATGTGTCCCGAGTTGCAGAGTCTGACAGTTGCAGCGGTTCAGCTAGTGGCGGCTCGTCCAGTGTGTCAGGTTGTGGCAGTGCAGTCAGCAGGTCAGAGTGGTTCTGCGGCGCGAGGGTACTCTTCGGTAGAGACGGGCCAGACGAGTCAGGCCGGTTCGATCACAGGTATATTTATCGACTCAGACTTCGTAAATTATTTTTACTATTTTATCCTTCTTACCGTTTGTTGTGATAGTTTGCCTGTGATAGGATTAGCGAGGTTCTCACTGTGTTATATGTTTAGGGACCTTGTTAGTAGGTGGTGTTGAGTCACACGTGTTGTTCGATTATGGAGCATCTAGTTGCTTCATTACTCCGGAGTGTGCCGAGAGTAGAGGTATCCGAAGTGACGCGGGTGAGCGTTCGGGCATGGTCAAGGTGGCTGGAGGTGGTTTTCTGGCTACTTTGGGCCGTGCTAGTGGCGTCGATATTCAGATTGCGGGGCAGTCTATGCCAGCGGATTTGATTATTAGTCTGGTGGAGTTGTACGATGTCATTTGGGGATGGACTGGTTATCGCAGCACCGGGTTCATCTAGATTGCTACAGAGGCAGAGTGGTCTTTGAGCGTGATGGCGGGAGGTTAGTGTTTCAGTGAGTGAGACCGACTTCCGGGAGTTTAGTGATCTCGACGATTCAGGCAGAGCAGTTGATTGAGCGAGGCTGCGAGGCCTACTTGGCGACGATCACTACGGCAGAGTCCGGTGGCGAGGTGGCTATTAGGGATATTCGGGTTGTTCGGGATTTCGAGGATGTTTTTCAGTCGTTGACAGGAATACCACTGTAACACCCCCGTTCCATGCGTGAAATACAGGTCACGGTCATTAGCTTGACTGTGTTGAGGCTCAGGCATCAGGTGGATCAGACAATGGCAGCACATGTCTCTGAGAGAAGTGTCTCCTCATCCATGGTGGTGTGTAAGCATTAGGTGCATGAGATCGACCCAAAAAATGAGGAACAACAGCAGGGCTGGGTGTAAGTTTGGGTGGGACACTTCTTTTTCCTACAAAATTATCAAAAGAAACACCAAGCCTTCGACGAGAATCTCGTTGCTTGTATAAGTGTGAAACAGCTTTTACACCTTTAAAGTTCTTATGGATGAGATCAGGGGGTTTAGAATGGAGTGCAGGAAGTGCGTACATTTGCTTAATTTGAGGTTTATGGGCTATGACATGATGAGCAACTAAGTCTCCACTCCTATCATCCACCTTGTTCACTTGCTCACTAGTATCCAGCTTCTTGACATACCCAGCAGTAATGTCATCTGAATGGTCTTTGATAGGATCTTCATCCTTAGAAAGCTCTACAGAAAAGCTCTGACCATCAATGGTGGGCTTTCTCCTTAGCTTGTCCATGTCAAAATTCAGCACAACATCACTCAAAGCTAGCTCTATCTTCCCTTGCTTCACATCAATGATAGCACCAGCTGTAGCCAAGAATGATCTTCCCATAATAAGAGGATCTATAGGCTCTGCATCATATTCCAAAACCACAAAATCTGAGGGAATCAAATGGCCATCAACTTTTAGCTGAACATCTTCTAAGACACCTAGTGGGATTTTCTTGGATCGATCAGCTAGGATAAGAGAGATCCTAGTGGGTTTGAAATCAGTCATTCCAAGGCTAGCAGCAACAGATAGAGGCATCAAGTTAACACTGGAGCCTAGATCACAAAGAGAATGTGGAAACCTGCTTGTTGAGATGGAGCAATCCAGCACAAAGTTTCCTGGATCTTCTAGCTTCTCTGGAACCTTGGTCTGAATGACAGCACTAACTTCTTCAGAGACTTTCACCTTTTTCTTCTGCTTGGACAATGTACTCAAGATAACTGCACTAATGTCTCTGGTAAGCAAATCTCCTTCTTCAGGACTCACACCATTCATCACCATTCTCTTGACATATCTCTTAAGTGCAGGTGAAAGGTTGACTGCATCAACAAAGGAATCTCAACCACAAGCTTATCAATGATAGCTTTGCACTTAGCTTCTTCAATCTCTTGTTTAGACTTCCTAGGACCCTTAGGGTAAGGAATTTTAGGCTTATAAACTCTTTCTGCATCTAATTTGGAGGTTTCAGGAAGATCTGGCGAGTGCGGTAATTTGCAGAAATTTGCCCCAAAACCTGAAATTTGCAGAATTTCGTCTGGCATAACACTAGTGACTGACACCAGTTCTGGAGGTGTCGATCGACACTCTTGAGCAGTGTCGCTTGACACTACTTCTGCAGCTCGAAAATCACCTGAAATATCTTCAAAATCCACCAAATTAGCTCCTGTTTCCACCAGAACAGCATGACAAGAGCGCTTGGGATTGATATCAATTCTTCCAGGAAGGAATCCTTCTTGTCTCTTAACAGAATCAGCAGTTTGGGCCACTTGAATATCCAACTTCTTGACATGAGTGCTCAAAGACTCTATTTTTCCATTCAAATCAGTGTACAAGGCATCAATCTTCCCATTGAAGTCCACTGTGATCTTCTGCTGACCTTCCAGAATCTGTTCCACCATGGACTTGATCTCATTGTTTTGTTAAGGAGGTTTCTGGTAAGAAGAAGAACCATAAGTCCTTGTGAAGTTGTTGCTCTGAAAAGGCTTCTGGTAAGACGAACCAGATCCCTATTGATTACCCCATCTCTGACCCTGAAAACCAGCTTCATTAATGTAGTTAACATCTTCTTCTTGTGACTCCTCTACTGGCTCAAAAGACTCCACCTCTGCAGCAAATTTGACTGACTTCTTCCCCACAAGAAGGCTATGAACAGAATCAAGCTNGCTGCCATCCAAATTTTCACCAAGCCTCTTCCTCTCCAAATCAGCATTCTTCGTACTATTACTAGATGCCAAATTCTCTATAAGCTGGTAAGCTTCATCTGGATATATGGTATTGAAGTTACCATTACTTGCAGCATCAAGAGCCATCTGATACCTCCAATCAAGTCCTTTGAAGAAAATACACAGCAGCTGAACTTCAGTGAAACCATGGTGTGGACAGTCTCTCTGATAAGACCTGAATCTCACCCAAGAAGCCTTGAATGCCTCAGCTGGTCCTTGGGAAAATTGTGAAATGCAGTTTCTCAACTCCTCAGACCTTGCATCATCAAAGAAATTATTCAAGAAGGCTTTCTTCGTGTCATCCCAATTAGTCTAAGATCCTGGCTGCAACTGCTTCAACCAGTAAGCTGCATCCCCAGCAAGAGAGTATGGGAACAGCTTGCAGAAAAGGTAGTCACTGCTGACTCCATTGGCCTTGATGCTGTTGGCCAGATCTTGGAACTTCTCAATGTGGTCCATGGGGTGTTCACGAGGAAGACCATGAAAGAGATGCTGACCCACAAGAGTGTAGTATGCAGGTTTCAGCTCAAAGTCATTCCTCTGAAACGATCGCATACCGATTAGCATAGAACAAATCAGGCCTATTGTGGTCTCCAAGTGTGCGATTCGGTACAGGCTGAGCTTGTGGAGCTGCAGGTGCAGCGACATTATTGACCACGTGCTGAGCTTGCGCAGCTGCAGGTAGAGCTGCAGGTGCTTCTTCAATCACATTCCCAGCATCATCAAGCTTCTGCCCTGCTTCATTGCGTCTGTTTCCCTCTCTATCAACCAGATTGCCATCGGCATCTTCTCTCAAAATTATTGGCTTGTTCATCTCGATTGGCATGCGCGTGAGTAACAAAACAAAAAGAAAATCTTAGACAAAATTCTAAAACTAAAAATCTAAGGGCAACGCAAGAGACGATTGGCAACGGCGCCAAAAACTTGATAGGTCTAAGTTTTCCCGATAATAACTGCAAGTGTACAGCAATCGAGTTGTAGTGTATAGGGTATCGAATTCCAAACGTCTAGGTTGCACAGTAAATTCTCAGTTTCAAATCAAGCTAAGAAAGCAAATATGAAAATACAAACAATTAAAAGTAAAGAAAGCAAGAGATCGATTTATGACGAGGTTAAAATCAATGAGACAAAGGTTAGGCCTTGGGAAATTCTCAGGTTGAATCAGAATTGTAGAGTAAAAATAATTAGGATATAATTAAGCACCGTTCTTGAACATGAATTCTAATATAAATTCGACCAACTTTCGTTGCGAAGAATATCTATGTCTAAATCCTAGAATTCCAAATTTCTTTGCAAATTCAATCAATAAAGACAAGCATTAATTGCAGTTTAAATTGTTCACAAAATTCCTAAACCAAATTCCTTTGCAGATAGAAATTTTGCTCATCTAAGATATGTCGGGAAATCGATAATACTTTCGCATCTATCAATTATCCTAAAATCAGATTCTAGGTAGCTAAGCTAGAATAAGCAATAAACACAATCTAGATGAAGAACTCTAAGGATTATCCTAAGCAATTGCAATTCTTCTTCAACCTTTGAAAAACCCTAAACCTAACAAGCAAACTACTCAGACATGGTGATTGAGACAAACATCATGAAATAATTAGATTGCATAAAAGAAATAAGAATAGAGATAAAGGAGTTCAAAATCTTCTCTGAAGGAGTATGATCTTTCTCTCCCAAGCTCTGCTACATATCTCTCTCTAAGTCTCAATGAAAATAAGATACTGAATTGTATTTGGAAAAGAAGCCTAAACAATAGCTTATAAACCTAAAAATCTCCTAAAACACGATTTGGGCCTTCTTATAGATAAGTGGGCCTTTGGGCCAAAACTGCAATTTCCAAAAGTCTTCATTAATTCGCGCATGATTTCTTCTCTACAGGCGGTGTCGACCGACACCCTGCAGTGGTGTCCATCGAGCTCTGTGAGCGGCAATGACTTCTGTTTTGCAGCAAAAACTCCCAAAAAGCTCTCTAAACTCCAATTAAGCTCCAAATGTACCTAAGACCTGTAATCAATAGAAAAGACTCCAAAAACACTAAAAAGACTATATAGTTAAGACTTATATCATGGCAAAAACCCATAAAAACCATGATATATCAGTCGATCGACACCAAAGTTGTTAGTGTCGATCGACACTGAATTTGGTGTTGGTCGACACTGATATCTGGTTTGGCTGGTTAACTGGTTTAAATTGAATTGTAATTGGAAATAATAGTTTAATTCAATTTTAATTGGATTTAATGGTTTTTCTCGGTTAATGGATTTAATTGATTTAAGCTGTTAATTCGTTTGGTTTAATTAATTTTTTCAGATAATAATTAACTAATATTATTATATAATTTTGAGAATTATTTAATAATTATTTGGAGATGTTTAAATATGGAAAAATAATTAATATTTGTGGAAATTATTTAAAAGATTTAAAATAGTCTAGAAATTGCGTAATTGGCCTTTAAACAGAATGATCGTATCACTAAGTATTTGTAATAATACGTACGCATCTTTTATAACCATGTGATGCAAGTAAAAGTAAACTGTGATCGCGAAATCGAGTCCCGGGAAAAGGATGGTAAGATTTTTATTGTTTTATTTGAATTAGTTTAAGTTGTTAGACTCATTTGTTTATATTATTTGCTTTCGCTGATTATTGTAGAATATTATAGAATTATATATTTATTTATTGGTTTTAAAATTTTCGTTATTGGTTGGTTATTATAAATTATTTAAATTTTTTTAAAAAAATGTTGGTTGTTTTATATAGGATATAGCTTGCTAACAAACAAAACAAAGTACACAGCGTATTTACTATTTTGTGGATAGTGAGAGTTGAATATGATACGACGTACTATTTTGTGGATAGTGAGAGTTCAATATGATACGACTAATCTGCAAAATTAATTTTTGACAAGAAAGTGAATGTTGTTGCAAAAGTCAGCAACACCGGCGTGAAAAGTTAAAGCCGGTAACATCGGCGTAAAACCTGATGTGGAGCCCACGTCATTTAATTCTCTTTTTCTCTATATAAAAAGACTCATTTCGTTCATTGTAAATACATTTCAATAAACAAAACACTTTTCCTTAATAAGAATAACTTCTCATTCTCTCAATTATTGGTA
Organism: Noccaea bulbosa; assembly: GCA_900406535.1. NCBI lineage: Eukaryota > Viridiplantae > Streptophyta > Magnoliopsida > Brassicales > Brassicaceae > Noccaea > Noccaea bulbosa. The sequence goes on from OVBJ01003062.1 coordinate 12,018, forward strand.
TATTCTCTTCTATAAATTTGTTTACTTTACATAATTCTCAAACACAGATATGTTATTATATTATTATAACACGTTATCAGCACGATCATTCAACCATCATGATCCAAAATTTTAATTATTGTTACCATTACCAGATTGAGGCTCAGCAGCCCCATCATGATTTTATTTCTGCTCTTTCTAGTAGATGTTTAACACACCATAATAGACGGTTTAACCTCCTAATTAATTTATTTTACTGCTTTTATAATAGACGGTTTAACCTCCTAATTTAATTTATTTATTGCTTTTATAATGGATGATTTAAGTCACCATAATTATTTATTTCTTTCTTTCTTTACGTAATTTAATTACTCGGTTATGTGGCTGACTTAACTCACCATATTTATTCATTTACTTATTATGCTTTTGTGGTTGATTCCTTCACCATATTTATCTACAGTTTATAATATGGATGTATTAATCACCATATTTTTATCTTTAACCTTATGTTCAAATGATAATTACTGTTAAATTTCATTTTTATATCTAAACTAGTAAATATTTTTTCTAGCATATTAAAATTATTTTTCTACTTCCAACGGTCATAAAATGAAAATTTTAAAGTTTTTATTCTCCCTCTAATTGCTATAAACGGCTAATAAATAGTATTTTCAAAATCTATAAATACACTTATATTTCACTCATTCATTTCAATCAAACATTTCACCTTTCTTCAAATCCTCTCCAAGAAAAAATGTTTCATCCGTTTTTAATCTTTGTAATAGGTTATATTTTTGTTGCAATTTATAATTTATATATTGGAGAATTTTCTCCCGAAGAATATGTGATGATTTTTATGTTAATGTTTTATACAATTGTATTTCTTGTAATTTCATTGTTTATTCCAGCACCACGCATATTTTAAATAAAATTATAGTTCTAATAATGTTTTGTGTTATTTGATTTTAGACATTAAAATGGCAAATATCGAGAAGCTCCAATTTCCGGCATTAGATATCACTGGTGCAAATTATATTTCTTGGGCCACAAATGTCGAACTTCGTTTGGAATCTCTAGCGTTTTCAGAAATCATCATAGAGATCAACAAATCGACAGCCCAAGAAAAGGCAAAATCGGTGATCTTTATTAGAAGACACCTTGATGAGAGCATTATATATGATTATGCACACATGAAGAACCCCAAAGAGCTCTGGAAGTCTTTGAAAGATCGGTTTGATCACCTGAAAGACATAACGCTTCCACATGCCCAGGATGAGTGGCAAAATCTGAGGTTTCAAGATTTTGACAAAGTGATGAACTACAATTCCGCCATGTTAGGAATTGTGGTCAAACTGAGATATTGTGGTGAGACCATAACGGAAGCTCAAATGCTTGAAAAGACGTACACCACTTTCCACAAAAATCACATCACCCTGTAACAACAATACAGGATGCGGGGATACACTAAATTTTGTGATTTGATTGCGGGCTCTTAATAGCAGAGAAGAATAATGAGCTTCTCATAAAGAATCACATGACTCGACCTGTTGGGTCCAAAACGTTTCCTGAAGCAAACACATTGGATGTTAAGAAACCAGTGAGGGTATACAAATCCTTCTGAGGTCGTGGCGGTCGTAACAATCGCGGACGTGGGAGATACAACCCATATATCAAAAAGTCATTCCAATGAAACCGCTCTGTCACAGGTGTGGTACCAAAGGCCATTGGTATCGACAATGGCGTACTCCTACGCACCTTTGTACATTGCACAAAGAATCCGCCAAAGGCAAAGGAAAAGGAAAAGAAGTAAACCTTGCAGAACATTCTAAGGGAACCACTACAAGAAACATAGGCCGTTTGCGACGGAACTTTTTGTCTCGCAATTCCGTCGCAAATGACGGTGTGCGACGGAATTGCGAGACAAAAATTTCCGTCGCAAATCGTTAGTCGCAAT
>OVBJ01003063.1:0-13938 GCA_900406535.1 Noccaea bulbosa
ATATATATATATATATATATATATATATATATATATATATAAATGTATACTACTGCAGTTAGTAAATGAAATCTCTCTATTGAAGATTCAAAAAGGTGCAGCATTGCTACGGTCAACCAAGTTTGGTGACAAACTATGGACATTATCATGAATGTGCTTTTGGAGTTTAGCGAATTAGATTTTGGAAAGATTTCTGGAGAAATATGTCATTGTCGATGTCCTGTTGAGATAATAATATAATCTTCTTCCAAGAAAGTAAGAGGAGTTTGGGTGCCTTTAGCCCTCCTTCGACGCACAAGGAGTTGACAAAAAAGAGTCTTCCTGAAGAAGATAGATTGACCACTGCAATTACGTGTAGTTTAGGTCTTACATTATCATAACTATCGGAAACTGCATATTGGCAGGGCTTTCATAATCTTTTACGTATCGCCGTCGCTTTATTCTAGGAGAAACTAAACATATGAAAATTTCAGTTCAAAAATTTCTACAATTCTCCGATAAAATTGTTAGAGAGCCTTTTTATTTGTGATCACTCTTTTTATATAACATTTATTTGCAGTCTCTTAAAGGAATTTATAACTAAAACTAAAAAGAAAAATAAAAAAATAAATTAGTGTGAATTTCTCAAATTGTAGAGATTTGAGCACAAAAGTTCGGGTAGGTATAAATTTTTCATAAGTGAGAGTGTGAGACCAGTTAAGATAGTACGAGAACCACTCAGTAGCTTTCTCTGAGAAGAATGACAACCAGGCAAATAGAAATCAGGACTCCAAACAAGCGAAAGCAAATTGAGTTTAGGTTTGGCTTGATTTAACAAAGTTAGTTTGAATTTTTCAGAAACTGAACCCAACATGTTTGAAAACCACGTTAATTTGTGTCAGTTATTGTTGAAAAATAATTCAAAAATAATTTTAAATAGTTTGAATAAGTACCCATATCAAATTTAAATATCTGTCTCGGAATATTATACTAGACTATCTCTAGATGTTCTCTAAAATATCTATTTCACAAAATATCTACTAAATTGTGTATTCTAGACAATATATAGGTCGACAGATCATAAACCTGAAAGAAAAAGAAAAAACATGAAAAACTCATCAAATAGAATATTTCATAAAACATCTACTAAATTGTGTATTCTAGACAACACAAAAATCTTAAAATATAAAGTTGATTGAAGAAAAAAAAACCTTGTATTCGAAGTTCGTTTATGGAACCACGTTTCCGGTTTATCTACAATACTATATTATACATCAAAAGTATACGCTTACTGTTGAAGACATTCTTAGTCTTCTAATACTAACTTTATGTCTTCCTAGAATTGCGTTTGCATCACGATTTTAAGTGATGTTGATTGTGAATTCAACTTTAAAGTGAGGGAATTGTCCGATTGGACAATTCGTAAAACTTCACATGCCAAAATAATTTGACTTATTTTATGTACAAAGTTAGTTTTATAAAAATGAAGAAAATGAAAGTGGTACGGTAGGAACAAGCCATGTAACTTTTCCAAGTTGAATAACAGCCACGAAACATTACCGTGTCAATTTGATAAATCAAACGGCCAATCTTTAGGAGTGCCACATGCGCTCTTTTCAAGCTTGCATGACACTGCGAGTTAACAAAACTATATCGTTTATCAAATAAGATCCAAGAAAAAACTATTTTTCTAATGTTGTCGTTACCCTTTTTTTGTTTTCCTTTTTTTTTTGTTGAACAAACTATGTTGTCGTTACCTATTGACCCATATTGTTGACCCATATATCTAACATTTGTAGATCTACCTACATACATTAGAAAAATCAATAATTATGATTTAAATTTTAATGGAAAACAACACAAACACTTTATTTATCAACAAAAACAAGTTTATCAAAAAGAAAACACATCTGCCGGCTTCAATTAATGACTATTTGTCGGTCTATTTTGTAACGTACCCTTAATATGTACGTCTTTGTATAACAGATTAGATGTATGAAAAATACTCATTTAATTTATAACATCTGTATACCGAAAAAGTGATTTTTGGTGTTGGTGTCGAGTGATACAAGAAGGTGTCGGTCGACACCAGTTATTGAGAATTGCGACCAGTTCAATTTAAGTCGTTCAATTTGGCCGGTTTGGGTGAGAAGCCCTAAGTTTCAAGAATAAAAAAGAGTCAGCTGCTTTCTTCTTCTCCTTTTGTCGTTTTGTGGAAGAAAAAAGTTCCAAAGAAGTTTTGGGCAATTTTCGGAGTTCATGGAGCGATCGAATCCGTTTGTGTTTTCTTCGTCGTCATCTCTCTCTTTTCCCTTTGTTAAATCTTTTGTCGAGGTGAGTGTGTGACCGTAGGCTCGTGAATCTTAGATCTGTTGACTTGGATTGATTGTAGTTGAAGTTCATAATGTTTATGGATTATTATGTGTGTTTGATTGTGGTTTTGTGTTGATTTGGGGTGATTTTGGTATTTTTCGTCGCTGTTCGTCGTTCTGAAATTCGCATATGCGAATTGGTGTTGAGCGACACCACTTGCTGGTGTAGGTCGACTTCGAGGTATGTGCGATTCCGGTTAACTGGTTTTATCGGTTTAATATTCTAATTGATTTTGATTATATAGTTAAAGTGGTTTAATCAGTTTATGATTTAAATTGATTTAATTAAATAGTTTAATTAAGTTTAATTGGTTTAAGTGGTTATTACTTTATTTGGTTTAATTAATTATTCAATGGTGGAATTAATTAATTAATTAATTGGTTCGAAAATAGTTATGGAAATTATTTTAATTGTTAAAAATTATTATTGAATTATATAAATTATTTAATAATTAATGAATCATTTTAACGTTAAATATAAAGCCTGGTTTTCCAGATATTAATGAATCATTACTTAATATGTTTTATATTTCCATAACGTTAAAGTACATTGGAAAAGAATTGGATTTTCTTATTTCTCACTATTAAGTATTAACTAAAACTTTTAGTAAAACATGGATTGTTGGAGGGTATTATAGACTTCCTTAAGTCATAATTTTCTGCTATAAATACTCTTGCACTTCAAAGGATTTCTTTATCAAACAGAATGGAAATTAATTGTGTTCAGTTCCTTCAAAACAAGACGATTCTTGTCACTGGCACTACCGGTTTCCTAGCCAAAGGTAGGTTCTTTAATGTTCGTAAATCCTCACCAATTTAGGTCTTACTATTCTTCAAGATTCGTTAGACTAACTAATGAATTCGCTTGTACTTTTGGTAACAATTTCAATATCTTGATTAATTTCGATGTCTCATTCTTGGAAGAACATTAATATCTTAAGATAATTTTATATATATATATACATTTCAGCACGTAGGCTCTCTAAAATATAAGAGTAGGTCACTATTAATACCTAATCGGATTATAATTAATTATTGCTAATATGTCTTAGTATTTGTGGAGAAAATTCTGAGAGTGCAGCCAAATGTGAAGAGGCTTTACCTTGTTGTGAGAGCATCCGACGATGAAGCCGCGGCGAAACGCTTACGCGCTGAGGTTATATTTTAACAAAACTTAATTCCTTTTTTTTTACATTATATCTGAACTTTTGAACTAGGTCTGGGCAATCGGTGTGGTTAGGAACGGTTCAGAAGTTTGGTACTTCGGGTTGGAGAAAATATTTCTGTATGGAGCCAAAATGACAGTTTGGTTCGGTATATGTTAAAACTATTGATGCCAAAATGAAACCAATAACAAACCTGTTTCGGTTTTATTTTGGCAAAATCCTCATTTTTCAATAGTTTTGTACATTTTTATTTAGTTTGGTACATTTCATTCAGTTGCAGTACATTTGGCAAAGTAATTGGTTTGGTTAAGACAATCAGAAATTAGAAAAATTCGATTATAACAAAAAAAAGTGGGTTAAAATGCTGATATTTATTAATCTGATTCGTCACCTCAGGTATTTGAGAAAGGTCTTTTTAAGGTGCTGCGAGAGAATCTAGGCGAAGAAAATTTGAATACATTGTTGTCCGAAAAAGTCGTCCCGGTCGCAGGTGATATCTCCACCGATAATCTGGGCGTGGAGGACTCCAATCTCACAGAACGTATGCAAAAAGAAATCGATGTTGTTGTTAATGTCGCTGCCACAACAAACTTTGACGAAAGGTACTAACTACGACAAGACAATTACATGAGAAACTTGTATGTTTGTTAATTCAAATTTAACTTTTGTTAATTTATTTTACGTGTGAAAAAGATATGATGTTGGGCTTGGAATAAACACATTTGGAGCTCTAAATGTCCTTAACTTTACCAAAAAATGTGTTAAAGCACAATTGCTTCTCCATGTCTCTACCGGTGAGTTTTTTTTATTTTCCTATTTATTCCTCTAATTTTCTTAAAGACACATTTCACTGTTTATATCTATGAGTTGGTTCTTGAAACTTACAGTCTATTTCTCTCTAGCTTATGTTTGCGGAGAAACGCCAGGTCTCCTATGTGAAAAACCTTTCGAAATGGAAGAGATTAGAACCGAGAATGGTCTTCAATTGGATATAAACCTTGAAATGGAACTGATGAAGCAAAGACTGAAAGAACTCCATGAACAAGATTTCTCAGAAGAAGACATTGACCTCTCCATGAAAGAACTCGGAATGGAAAGGTGAGTCTTGTTGATGATAAAAAAAAATTCCTTAAACTAATATTATTTACCATATTTTAACTAAATATAATTTGGTATACGTTAATGATAATTAGGGCAAAGCTTCATGGATGGCCAAATACATATGTCTTCACCAAATCAATGGGGGAGATGCTTCTTGGTAACCATAAAGAAAATCTTCCTCTTGTCATCATCCGTCCCACGATGATCACTAGCACTTTTTCCGAACCATTTCCTGGTTGGATCGAAGGTCTAAGGTAGTTTTATTATCCATTAGTAATCTGAACTTTGATTCTTAAAGTTAAAAATATGTTGTTTGACCATAAAATAGAACTTTACATTACATTTTGTTAGACCATGATAGAACTTTAGAACTTAGAAGTGATTGACTAACTCAAGATTTCTAGCCAATCTATTTAGTCCATAATAGATTTTTATAAATCCTTACCAATTAATTTCAATTATTTACATTACTATTGATATTTGATCGTAGGACTGTCGACAGCGTGATTGTTGCATACGGAAAGGGAGTGCTCAAGTGTTTTCTTGTCGATGTAAACTCGGTTTGCGATATGGTAAATTCTCAAACTAAACATGACACTAATTATTTACCGACCCTAAATTTTATATTTACCAAAACATAAGATCAAGCTAGCTCTAGATTTTAAATTTTTTATGTGATGTGATATGAACAAAGAAAAAAACATGATACAGATACCAGTTGATATGGTGGCGAACGCAATGATCAAGGCTGCAGCTACACATGCTGGATGTTCAGGGGTCCATATGGTGTACCATGTCGGTTCATCGCACCAGAACCCAATTACATTTGGAGAGCTTCATGAAATTGTGGTTCGTTACTTCACCAAAAACCCTTTGCGTAGTCGCAATGGCTCGCTCATACCCGTCTCAAATGTGAGGCTGATATCAACCATGACTTTATTCAGCCTCTACATGACCCTACGTTTCAAGCTACCTCTACAGGTACTAATAGCCAATTTGTTTAAAAATATACAGTATTAAACATTTTATAGTTTGTTTCAACCTATTATAAAATTTTAATATATTGCCTAATTTACCACCTAATAAACAAATATATATATTTTTTTATAGTGTGTTGATGTATTGTTAATTTTTGTTTCAATCAGATATTAAAATTGATTGAAATAATATATCCTTGGAGAAACGGAGATAAATACGGAGACCTGAACCACAAAATCAATTTGGTGATGAGATTAGTAGAGCTTTACGAGCCTTACGTACTCTTCAAGGGCATGTACGTAGTAGTATCTTCAAATTCATAGTTTTATTATGTCATGACATTTCACTCTATTATTAGTTTTATAAGTTTACTTGATACTAATATCTATTTTTCACAGATTCGACGATAGAAATACGAAGAGCTTATGTGCGAGTCAAAAGGAAGAGGAGAGCAAATATTCAAAAGGATCGATGATGTTTGATTTCGACCCAAAAGGCATTAACTGGGGAGATTATCTCACAAATATACATATTCCTGGTCTAGTCACACACGTACTTAAGAAATAAAACCACATAACACATTGTATTGAATTCCACATGTATTAGTATTACCAATAACTCAATAAGAGTACTCCCATGACGGAAACTGGAAAGGTATATTTTATTTGTACGGCAAACGTTATTCTTTTAAAATAAAACAAATGTTCTAATGTGATATTTATTTGATAATGATGGTCTCTTAGTTCCAATAAGTATGATTTTTTTGAAGTATGTATTATTCTCTTACAACCGTATTGTTGGTTCTTCTTAGTTTTTTGTTTTTTTTACTATGCAATGCTAGTGTTTAAACAAAAAGCCTAGTTAAGCAGTCGTTCAAATGTCATTTTAGCGTTCGAAGTTAAATATAATTAAGCTTCATTCACTACCACCACAATTGAAAAGAAAAAAATATATATATATATACAATAAAATGAAGGGTAAAGTAAAGTCACTTAAGCTGTTAGGAGAACGAAATAACGAACCAAACAGTTTAAATTTCAAAATTGATTTGTACAACTATTCCCGGTTCATAATTACTCAGCGCTTTGTGCCAATTTTGATTAAAAACCAAAAACCAAAAAAGTGAGGGTAAAACCGGAAACGTAGATCAACGAACAGAAGGAGAGAAGAAAACCCTAACTATATATATATTAACAGAACTCTTCCTCTTCCTCCATTGTCGCTTCTCCGAACACTCAAAAGCCTTAACGCTTGTAGCTTCCTGCTCCTCGAAATCTTCTTGGTACACTTTTTTTTTCAATACTCTCTAGATTTCACTCTTTCATTTAATTCCATTTCTGCTAAAAAAAAAAAAAAATTTAGCAGATAAAATAATTCCATTTATTTATTTTTTTAGCAGTGTATCAAAATCAGATAAAATGAAGGTTGTCGCTGCTTTCCTCCTCGCTGTTCTTGGCGGAAACGCTAATCCATCTGCTGATAATATCAAGGATATTATCGGAGCTGGTAATTTTGTTTTTGTTTGTTCTCTTCTTGTCAAAGTCTCAAACTTTTCTGTGTTACTAGGAACGCCGACTTAGATGGTTTTAGTCTCGAATATGTTCTGCATTTTCTTGTTAGTAGTTTAGCTTTGATTCCTGGAGGTGTAGATCAAGACTTTTCTTGTAGTGCTTAACAAAGTTTTGAGTTTCGTGATATTGGAAATGCCAATTAATAGAGGCATTTAGTTGGGTTTACCTAAAGTTCCTGTCTTGTTTCTGGATAGATGATTAAAGGACATGGTGTTGCTTATTCTGCATTTGCTTTATTGCTGGTGTTGAGAGTTTAGATTGATTACTGGAGGTAGAGGCTAAGATTTGAGTTTTGTGACCTTGGAAATGTCAATTGTTAGTTTGGAAACTCTGATCAAGAAATTTACTTGTTTTCCTATGAATTAGAGGCATTTTAGTTGAGTTGATCTTTAAGTTCTAGTCTTGTTTTCCATTGATGATGATACCAAGGATTTTGGTGTTGTTGCAGTGAAGATGGAATGATTGTGAAACTGATGGTGTTGTGTTTTGTTTTGCTGTGTAGTTGGTGCTGATGTTGATGCAGAGAGCATTGAGCTTCTTTTGAAAGAAGTGAGTGGTAAAGACATCACCGAGCTGATTGCTTCCGGTAGGGAGAAGTTGGCCTCTGTGCCATCTGGCGGCGGTGTTGCTGTTGCGGCTTCTTCTCCATCGAGCGGCGGTGGTGCTTCCTCTGCTCCTGCAGCTGCAGAGAAGAAAGAAGCCAAGAAGGAAGAGAAAGAAGAGTCCGATGATGTAAGCATTGTTTTTCTTTTCGTGTTTACTTCTTGACTCTTTTGATATGATGATGTTGAATTTGTTTTTGATTTTGCTCGTTTAATTATATCTGACTCTGCTGGTTACATCATTCAACTTTGACGCAGGACATGGGATTCAGTCTCTTCGAGTAGGATTTTCTCAAACGCGGAAGATTTTTACTGGATCTTGTTTTTGCTCTCTTTTTCTTCTCTTCTGTAGTTGGTTGTTATCAAAGATTCTTGCAACACAATTTTTACTCCGGCTATGAAATGAGAAGAGTTTGTTCTATCTTGTTGGTTTTTCAAATTTTCTTGTTATTTTATCAGTCTTCTATCATCTTGGGAATGGTAATCTTCTATCATCTTGCGAATGGTTTAATACTGCATCAAAGATCCTGTAGTTCACAAAACTTAAGCAAGAGCTTAAAGAGACTCGTTTACAGAAATTATTTGTATTAAGCTTCACCAATTAACATAATTGAGACCCAAGTGAGCTTAAGACAATGGGACCTTAAAGTCTTCGCTAATTGGTTTCGAATCAGTCAGTCAGTAAACTTTGATCACGATTACAAGAAAAGGAAGCTGAGTTTGTAGTAAAACTCTTCGCTAAGAACTCCCACAAAGTTGTTTGGCAAAATTAAAAATAATGTTAAAGAAAATGATGCCACTAACATCACTCGGGCACAAACACATTCCTCAGTTCGATCCATCTCAAGATGCTTCCAAATTAAGATTCGTCGCAAATTTCCCAGCTCAGATTCTGTGCTTCACCTTCTGGGGGTATATATCGCAAGGCCAAACCCAATCACGATCATAGGGTTTTGAGGCAAGAGCAAAACATGCTTAAGATTTAGGAACAGTGACGTTAAGTATCTTAACATCTTGGTAAGGCCTGTCGTTCTTGTCTGTCTTCACTTTCTCTATACCCTGTTCATTTGGTTGGTATTATGGTTAGACACAACAAAGTAACAGCAAGCAAAAAAAAAAAAAACACAATTATTTTCTTTTGTTTTGTATTTTATCATGTACCTGTACGACGTCCATTCCTTTCACAACTCTTCCAAAAACTGTATGCTTATTGTCTAGCCACGGCGTAGCCACCGTTGTGATAAAGAACTGCGAACCATTTGTGTTTGGACCAGCGTTTGCCATCGACACTGTGAACGGCCTGTCATGCCGTAGACTGAAGGCCACGAAGAAGAAACGACCGTATTACATTCAATTCGCTTTTAAAGGGCCGTTAAACTCAAACGCAGACATAGCACAGTAAGAAATGATATTACCTTTTGTGAAACTCGTCCTCAAATTCTCTGCCCCAAATTGACTGTCCTCCGGTACCATCTCCAAGAGGGTCTCCAGTCTGTACCATGAATCCTCGGATAACACGGTGGAAAAGGTGGTTGTCGTAATATCCGTTTCGACAGTGTGTTGTGAAGTTCTCCACAGTTTTGGGACATTCTTCTGGGTAAAGCTTTATGTGCATGTCACCCATAGTAGTATGCATGATCTGGACAAGTTTTATTGAAGAACAAAAAAGGGAGATAAGAGAGCTATTGTATTAAAGGTCGAACTCACAGATTCTGTAATGATAAGTAAAATAGTTAAACATGGTGGGTTATGAATCACATACCACGGTCTCTGGAAGAGATGTTGTGGCTGAGTTTCCAATGTCTGAGACAGACAGAAGTTCATCAGCAGCAGGCTTCTCGTTGAACACATCCCTTCCTTGAGTAGCATCCTCAGGTTCTTCTGGCTCTCTCCGACTGCAGAGACAAATTTGTTGATAGTAAAATCCATAAGTAGTTCGGTTAATACCGAGGTAAGAAGAAAACATTTCAGAGACGGGAGAAGAAGTCTCTAGGTTTATCTAGAGAAAACTTAAGAGGGATGTCTTTCTACAAAGTCGAATCTTTCTAAAGATGCGAAAACATAAACATGAGCCTAGCACGGTGTGAGTCGAGTACCTGAACATATAGATCCTGTGTTTCTTGAAGGCGCAGCATATGATAGTTGGATCAGATAGAGGCTCTTTGCTTTCGTTTACATTTGCTGAGGCTGCTGGAATCTTTCTAACTTTCTTGCCTCCTTGATCACCTTGATATAATGCAACCCTCAGATACCTTTCACTGCTCTCCACCTTTCCAAGGATCCTTGCAACTGTGTTGGTGTGTAAATTTATTATCTAGGCAACACAAAGTAGACAAGGAAATTAGTCAGTTGCTGATTGAGATTCCATTTAGTAAAAGCACGGAAGCGTTCTGATACGACCAAACTCCAGAAACTGGTTCCTTTTTACATAATCTGCTACAAATATATAGAGGATTCCAATTTTAACATATGGTTATAAAAAAAGTAATCACATTTAATTTTAGTTAGTTATGTAAAGACTAGCCCGTAGTGAAAGGCTTGGGTCTTTATGCTCGTTGATTGTATCATGTTCATGTGAGACGGGAAACTTATATGTCTGGACGGATATGCAAGTTTGTGGTAGGAAAAATCAACAGAAGAGAGGAATCCTTACTTTGATTCCAAGAAGAGTGGCATATATAAGGAAATTAGAGCTTTCATCGAAAACTGCATTGGGCTGCGGAGCGCTCTCGGTTTTTTCAAGTTCCTTCTCAACTGCCATTCTTCTACCAAAGTCAATTGCTTCAAGCCTGTACAGTGGAGCATCACTCCTCTGCAGATCTTGGGCCACCTAATAATTTCAGTGGAATAGATGATTAATCAAGAATCATGTAAAAACAACATGATGTAAAGAAAGGAGTATATAATATGTAACCTTACCTCAAGAGACTCATCGTATACCCGCCTCAGTTTACCAGTTCTAAACCAGAACACGCGGATCCTACGATCAGGAGATGTCACAGAAAACTGTTTACCATCTGGACTCACCTGAGAAGAATTTCACAAGAATTAGAGACCAAAACTTGCACTAAGATTTTTCATAAACATTGTAAGCAAAATGATAATAGCCAAAACAAAGATATGAAAGTCCACAAGTACCTCAATGGCAGAGATTGATGTTTTGCATTTTAAAATCTCAAAGAGATTTGTATCACTCTTCAGTTTAAAGTTAACCCTACAAACACCAAGCAAAAGGTTAACCTCTGAGGCATAAATGGAAGCAGTCCATCAACCAAACTCAAACTCTGAGGATGGTCAAATCAACACGCATTGATTAAAGTTTGGCAACAAAAGTGTATCTACTATAGCATCTTCACGTCATTCCCATCAATATGAAATCTAACTACATTAACCACGCAGAGTAAACGGGTATGCTCTCCTACTTAAAAAAGGCCCAAAATATTTATCAGAGATATAGTCCAGCTGTTAAGATATGTTAAATAAGTTATTATCCTACAACTGATAAAAATCAAACAAAGACACATAAACGGAAGGAATAAGCAGATATTGGATAAGAAATGAGACAAGGACATACTCATCCTCAGGAAACTGCAGCGTAGCTGGACTCCAGTACTCAATGATTCCTTTTGTGTCACCAGATATCATCGTGTCAGAAACAGGATTGTACTTCATGACTTTAATTGGACATGAATGTATCTACACATATTTCAACGACAGAGATTCAAGAACTGTTTAGAGCTGGCGAGAATGAGGAGTCAAGAAATGGCAACAAAAGAAAAAGAAAAATATATTAAAACAAACCTCTTTTGAAGCAATGGGTTCGTTGGAACCAGAACGGGCATCATAGATGTGCACAAACGATGAGTTCCGGTCACTAACAGCAAGTTTAGCTTTGACATCTCCTTGTTTGTAGACCCACTCAACAGCACCAGGAATATATGGCAAACGGATCATGGCCATCATGTCGTAGTTGACAACATCATATATCTTAACCGCATGGTCATTCGAGATTGTACAGCAAAGCAAACCATCAATGCTAACCTGCATTGCTGAAATGAGTCATGGTTGATAACAGAACAAGAAACAAACACAAAAAGCTGTGGAAACCAAAATCAACTATCACCATGACTACACAAAGCTAATCATTCAAAAAAACTGAGCATATGCAACGATGTAAAAAAGTTTCATTTCAAGTGACAGCATCTTAAAAAACAAATCACTGGCGATACTCACCGCTAGACCTTCAATTGGACCGAGATGGGAGCGGAAATGCTTAGCAAACTCAATCCCAACACCATTTTTCTTCCAAAATTTCAAGTGACCTAGAATATGAAAACAAAAACATATGTGACTGATACAAACATTTCACTGTAATCCAATAGTAACCGAGAAAAAAAGAGACTATAACACATCCTTTCATGCTTGGACATTACAGAACTATAGTGAAATTGGAAATCGAGTAAAAAAATCGAAATGATCTTAAATTTTTTACCGTCCATGCTTCCACTTATAAAGAAATCAGCTCCTGAAACAGCAACGTGTGTAACTACATCTCGATGCATGTAACTTTTCTCATACCTGAGGAAAGACAAAGATACAAGAGCTTTACTAATTTTCAAGACCAATATCACAAGCTTACAAATCCCATGGCCTCCAAAAACAAAAAAAAAAATCCAAAAGCAGTAAGCTCAATTCGAAGCTATAGTAAGCACCAATGTATAAACAATTAAGACGTAAATCTCTAATTCGAGATTCTCACAGCAATGTGTGCTAAGCTACAAGCTTACTCGCATTCGATTATTGGAAAAATCAGAACAGTTTCTTCGAAAATTTTCGCAAAAAAAAAAACTAGATCTCAACTAAAACCCTAAACCCAATAGGATGATGAAAAGTTCGAAGCACAAGACATGTACTTACATATTAGCAGAAGGAAGCGAATCGAGATAAGCTTGTTCGAACTGAAGCGGACGCTTGCGTTTGCCACGTAGAGCAGGTCCAGGTCCGACCATCGGCTCTTCCTCCTCCACTTCAGCCGGAGCCGCCGCCGCCGCAGCCACCGCTAGTTCTCTAGCCGGGCTCGCGTTTCCATTCAGAGATTCTTCCTCCATTGATTTTCTACTCTCTTCCTCAAAACTCAAAATCCCTCGGTGAAAACTTCGATTGAGAGAGAGAGCACACGGTTGCTTGAACTTCGAATTTCTGGAAAGAGACGGAGCGTGGAAGAAGAGAGAAGCGTAGATTCATCATAAACATAATATATCTATTGGGCCTTATTTAAGCCCAAAGTGAAATTTATGAGGCTAAACCCATTCTATATTGAAAGAATTTTGAGTTATGACATACGTTCCAAATGCAACTCCACTAAGAATTTTTGGTGTTCCCATCTCTAGTTAGTTTTGTTATTTTGGTATTATTGGTTGTGCGAAACCATGGTTATTTTGGTATTATGGTTAATTCGGATTACTAGCTGCGTAAAACTTTAGTGATTTCGGCATAATGGTTAGAGAATGACTATTACTTAGAAGCGTGGTTGTGGCAACATAGCCTAGTGAAATTTTATGTTAAGGAATATAGATCCCTTTTGCAGCGCCATCCAATTTTACATTTCAAAGGCTCTTGACAGTTGACACTGCGCTCTTTGGTCTTTCATCATCGATATCCTCTTAAGTTCTACAGCTCTACCAGACATGTTTAATTTATTCGGTGGATTCAAATATGTGTCTCCACTGCATATTATTTTGTTTATGTATGTGGATAACAAGAGGATTCTTTTTTTTTTTTCCCAAACGAATCATCCAACAAGGTTGATCTACTCCCGTTTTTTTTTTTCTTTCTTGTTTAGTTAACTATGCACAATGCACTTGTCTTGGGAGATATTAGTTATCATCCTAAGTGTTACCAAGTCCAAGTTACCCACTTAAGAAGATATTTTTTAGAAACCGTATGTCTCACACACTCACACTAGCAAACTTAGAAAATGTTCTTTGAAACTTAGTTATTATATATCGACTTTTTTTTTTTTTTCTTACTATTTTCGAAGTTCTAACTTTTAAGTAAAATAAAAGAAGTAGAGTGAAGTACTAATATAGGTGGAGACTATTGGATCATTAATTACTAGATAAGGCCCCGCGTATACGCGGAGTTTATCTTAAGATTTTTGAAAGAATTT
>OVBJ01003064.1:0-13934 GCA_900406535.1 Noccaea bulbosa
CACGAGTTGTTTGTGCGAGTTGGTTAATGTTGTTTATTGCTGTTGTTGTTGGTTGTTTATTGATTGATGTACTGTCTAGTGTTGACGTACATGGCCTGTAGACAGGATGATCCACTCACTAAGTATTTATGATAATACTTACGCATCTCTATTCCAATGTGATGCAGGTAANGGTGTTTAGGTTGCTAGTTTCTTTATTGTTTTATTGAATTCATTTGTTGAATTGGTTTATGGTTATTTATTTATTGATTCTTTTCTGAGAATTTCCGTTGTTTCAATAACCATCGAAATTTAAGTCTATTAGGTTGTTTAAGCATAGTGGCCGGAGCCACGAAAGTGGAAAGGCTATACCTTAGTGTTGTGAGTTCAAGGCGGTTTGTAACTTATCCCATGCAATCTTGTCATATCATTGATTGTTTCCATTGATTATCCTTTTCCTAACTTCTTCCTCATCTTGTTTACAACTCCATTTACTTGCTCGTTTTTTTTTATTTTAGGTTCACCACAACATCATATTTCTGTTCATTCAACATAAATTTGAAACGAAATCTCTCTTCCTTGTGTTCGACCCCTACTTGCTCCGGTTATACACTTGCAGCTCTACTAAGTTGGGTTATAAATATTATTAGTTTGAAGCATAAAACCCAACGCATCAACATCCTCGGGAATTTTGTGTAGAGGCATTCCAATCCTTACCTATGAAAACTCCATTTTTATCGAAAAGATCATGTTATCAAAAACTCCAGTCGTTTACATCATGTTTCCACCGAGTTGGAAACTAAAACATAGCTAAATTACAAATTGGGCTTATGACCTGGGCTTTGTAAGTTTATTACAAAGTTGGAGCGTCGGCGGGGGAAGTTCTGTCAAAGAAATCCAGTGCCATTCGTAAAACTCAGAAAGGCCCATTCAATAACGTCAACAATGCTCGACCCTGGCTCAAAAATACAATTTTGGGGGGGTTACATTATTTTCTGATTACCTATAATAGCTTATGTATCTAACATTGTACTACCAAGTTTGAGTTAATAAGAACTAAAAAACCATTCCTCATGTTTTTTTTTCCTCTTTCTTTTTTTGGTTAAAGCCATTCCTCATCTTTTCATCTAGAATGAAGAAGTGTCTCGAGCGGCATGGCTATTACATGATTTTACCTTGAGGCAGGACATAGTACTTAATTATGGATATTTTGAAGCATCTTTAGAAGCCAAACTTCAAGCTTTATTAATGGCAATACAACATGTCTGGATAGATGGTTCTTGGCATGTTATCTTTGAGGGAGATAATAAATCTGTGTTCAGTCTCATCAATGGTGTAATGAAGAATTTTAGAGTTCGTAGTTCGGTACGAGAGATCAACAACTTCTGGAGAAATAAGATTACCAAAAAAAAACTTCTGGAGAAATAAGTTAATATATCGGCTTAGTTGAATGGGTTCCAATGAGATGCAATAAGGCTGCGGATTCATTGGTTAAGGAATTTACTTCAATTATATATCTCTCAGTTTGTAACTTTGTATCTTTCTTTTGTTTCCCAAGATACCTTATGATAACAAATGGTGTGGTGTAGATTGAACATTCGCTTTCATGGATTCTAAAGCGTATAAAAAGAATTTAAAAGTACAACTTTTTAAGTATGGATCATCTTTTGCAAATGTTAAAAATACTATACATACATGAATAATCATTCATACTCTATACGTGTATGCTTACGTATGTAATATGTACATTACCTTTGACCAAAAATAATGTAATATGTAGATTACATTTTCAGGGAATTTTCCGATGTAGACATATACTTTAAAAAAAAATATATATATATATATATCAAACAAAAAAAAAAAAAAAAAAAAANAAAGATACTCCCTCTGTTTCTTTTTGATGAATTTTCTAGCCAAATTTTATTGTTCCACCAAGATAAATGTTATAGATTTTTGATGTAGTTTTTCAGATTTCAAAAAACATTAATTGTATTTATTAGATTTTTATTGGTTTAAAATTATAAAAAATTATTTTAATGTAAAAACATATATAATCTATACTATATAAAAGTTGAGGCTATAAACCTCTGAGAGCGTCCACATAGAATTTTAAGACGCAATATTATTGGTCCACGTAAACAATTCTGAAATTAAGAAATTTTCCAAATTTTAAACATCGAATAGTATCATTCCACATCATCATATGAAATTAAGAAATTTTCCATATTTTAAACAACCAATAGTGTCATTCCATATCATCATATCAAATTAAGAAATTTTACATATTTTAAACAACCAATAGTATTAATTTATATAATTATCTATAAAATTTGCTGTATTTATTAAATTAGTTGATTTATTTCTTATGTTTCAAGAAAATCAATTAATATAACATGTTTAAATTAGAAACTCCATAAGTCCAAAGTGATTTTTTTATTTTTTTTTGTCGGCAAGTCCAGAGTAATTAAATTAATATTTTTAAATATAAAATTTGAGGTATTTATCTATACTGTATAAACTTATCTATACTATATAAAAGTTGAGGCAAAATGCTTCTGAGAGCGTCCACATAAGATTTAAAAAATCGATTTGATTGGTCCACATAACTATCTCCAGAATCAAGCAATTTTCCAAAAAATTTAAAACCAATAGTATCACTCCACATCATCACATAAAATTAGAAATATTACCTTTTTCTATTTCAGTTTTTTTTTTAATTCAAAGTACTATATATCTTTCGTAATAAAAAATTTGTAAAACAAAAAAAAATTATTCTATAATACCATGTAATTATTAACTCTAATATATATGACAAAAATTAAAATATAACATTTTTTAAATTAAAAACTCTACAAATCCAAAGTTGAGGCTAAATTTATCTACCATCGTCCATATAAAATTTAAAAATGTGATTTAATTGGTCTATATAAGCATCTGCATGATTAAGAAATTTTACAAATTTTAAAATTATAATATCGTAAAAATATATAAGAGATACAAAAATTATGTATAAGGTTTTGTTAATATTAAAAATCAACTTAATCTTAAATTAGTAAAGTTTCTTAATTTAAAATAATACATAGCATAAATTATCAAAAACCTTTTAAAGATCAATTTTTTTTTTTTGACATCTAATGAACAATTAAAACAATTAAACATCTAATTAAACTCTGTCAAATCCACATTTTGATTCTAGGTGCCTCTGAAGACGTCCATATAGAATATAAAAAATTAATATTTTTTGTTCACACAAGCTTTTCCAAAATTAAAAAAGTTTTCAAATGTCAAAATTTTGATAGAGGTATGTAAGAAATAAGAAAAACATGCATAAATTTAAATTAACACCAAAATTTATTTAGATTAAATTAGAAAAAGTTATTTATTTAAAATAAGGGCTTCAGTTATATAAATAATCACTTTAAAATTTATAACAAATAAATTAATAAGTGTTTTATTCCATTTTATTGGAGTCATATAGAATTTTAAGAGTGGACAATGACCTATTCAAAGAAAAAAAAAAGAAATGGAAGAAAAAACAAGAACTAAGATGAAATCAAAGTAAAAGAAGAATAAGAAAATAAAACTAAAGAAAAGCGAAAACGAAGTCATGTAGAATTTTAAGAGGGAAAGAAAAAGGAAATGAAGAAAATACAAACCAATAAGAGAAATATGTAAAAAGGAAAAGCTAGATAAGAAACTTGCAAAAACAAATCCGAAAAAGAAATCGAATAAAAATGAAGAGAAGAAACCAAACAAGAACAAAAACAAAGAAGAAAGAAGAGTAAAGACTAAGAAGAGAAAATGCGAAGATGAGTGAAGAAGAAACAAAAAAAAAACAATAAAGAGAAAAAAAATCTAAGCAAAAGAGACTTAAAAAGGATAAATCAAATATAAAAAAAAAGGACAATTTCAATAATACACCTTCTCATGTACCAATTTTCAATAATACACCTAAGTGAGGGAAATTTTCATCAGTACACCTTTCTAAAGTGTAAATTGACCACAGTAACCCTGATAATCTTACGCGATATTTCTTTGTTCAGATCTCTCGCTTCTCCGTCTTGGCCGTACGCACTTTCTCCGACGATATCGACTCCACGATCTCATCAAATCGATATCGACTCCACGATCTACGAGCCTCACCAAACCCCATCCAGCTTTGTCGCCGTCTCCGACAAGCCTCACCAAACCTCATCCAGCTTCGTCGCCATCTCCAACGAGTCTCACCAAACCTCATCCAGCTTCGTCGTCATCTCCGACGAGCCTCACCAAACTTCATCCAGCTTCGTCGCCATCTCCATTGAACCTCATCATCTCCATCCAACTTTGACCTGGTCAATTGTTTCTTAATCGCCATTGATTTGCTTATGGCTGGTGTATTTTTGTTTTAATCACAGTTTTGGTTTCAGTTAAGAATTTAATAGATGCGGTAGATTTAGAGAAGTTGAATTTGAATTTCGACAGCTGAGATTGATGGTCGATGGAAACTCCTCTGGTTCTTGTCAAAGCTCTGATTTTGATTATTGATTTTATAAAGCCTTATAGACTGTATTGAAAAGGTTTTAGTAATATGATTTACAACTGTTTTGTAGTTTATAAAGCTCTGTAACTGAGCGACTAACTAAGACGGCTAACTATCCTCATATTCAAAGGTTTTGATAATCTGATTATAAGCCCTTATGAATCTAATAGTCTTTATCAATTTTTGCAGACTGATGATGAATATTGTAAACTGATGACACTACCTGAGAGGATTCATAAGTCGGGAACTGAACCTTACGTTATACAGAACCTCATTAGATTTGCAAGATAAGTTTAGTGTGAAAGACCTATTAGNTGATAAGTTTAGTGTGAAAGACCTATTAGTAGAAGGGGGAAAATGCATGTTTTAGAAAGGGTGTCTCTTGGAGCAATCATCCTAACATAAGNTATAAGGCTTTATAAATCATTTTTATTATTTGACTATGTGATTAATTTGAGGAGAATCATACGTGATTCATGTTTCATCTCATGTAACCAATATAAGAACCTGTGCAGAAAACGGTTTGTACACTTTCAAGATCATAAAGTGTCACTCTGTCAAGTGGATAGACATGTTCAAAGACACCCCTATAGTCATGGCTCTCTAACAGATTTTTTAGTTGGTTCTTCAAATTCGTGTATTGCTGAAGGTGTATATCGTAAAAAGCTTTTTAAAGACAAAATTAAGAATATTTATAAAGCTTTATAAATTTACTACCAAAACCTTATATATTATTATTATTACAGAAGTCTGTAACTTTTGTCTATTTGAATGATAGTGTTACCTATTGGCTATGCAAACCGACTTTTAAGGAGTCAATGAGTGGAACATAAACGGTGTTGAAACTTTTGATAAACTGTGTTTTGTGTAGTTTTATAAGTTTTTATAAATTCGTTACTAATACCTTATAAATGATATAATCGTTTAATGTTTGTTGAATCAACCAACCATTATGTAGCCTATTGGTTAAACAAACCAGTTTCTACAACCTAACAACACAGTTCGATTCTAGTAGATGACATTTTTTTTTTATAATGCTTTATAATATTTCTAACAAAACCTTATAAATGTTGATTTAACGAAAACCTTAAATCTCAAACCAAATAAGAAGGTACATGTTTCATGAGAGGAAAAATGGCTCAATGATCAAGTTTGAACAAGGAAAAAAAAGTCAATAATCAAAAAATAAACTTGGCAACTCTATATCCATCTCAAGTTTCTACTGAGGAAGACTTCATACCATGAGCATATATGAAAAGAGTAATAAGTGATCAGGATATAAACGTTTAATGTTGGTTACTTAACCAACGACATTGTGGCTTATTGGTTACACACACCCCACTCTTGCAACACTAAGCTCTTGTACCAAAGTTCGAGTCCAACATATAATCATTTAATATTTGCTGAATTAACTAACCATTATGTAGCCTATTGGTTAGGCACACCTTTTTTCGCAATCTTGTTATTTTGTAATTTTATAGGTTTTTATAAATTCTTTAATAAAACATTATAAATGAAAAAATTAACTAACGGCANTTTATAGATGGCATTTTAAAAAATTTATAAGATACAATGTTATTAGACATCATAAACTATTTATTAGAAAAATTATAAAACCTTATAAAACTTTAAAAATGTCTTTGATGTTGTAACTGAGTCCATAGGTTTCTATAAGAGAAACTGTAAAATATCAAGATTGAAAGATTTGGTATGAGACTTTCCAAACTTCCAACCAGAAAGCTTCCTTTTTTTTTCTTCTTCCTGCCACTATGGATCTTAGTAGTAGGTGGTGCAAACAAAACTAGCAATTTTAAGTGGAATGTCCCAATATGCTCGATCTCCAACTGGATAAATACTCTCTGAATATGCATATATCCACCTAGGAGAGGATAATATCCAAACAACTACATATTTCTGCCCACTTCAGTTTTGCCTTTGAAAACCTGTCCATGATATAGATTATAAACCTTCAGCAATCAACAACACACCACTTAAAAGAACCAACAACAAATCTACTAGAGAATGGGGACTGTTGGGATGTCTCCAACGTTGTTACTGACTTTAATCGTTTCTATAAGAAAAATGTCGAAATATCAGGATTGAAGAACTAGAAATTGTTTATGATTAATTTATAAGCCCTTATAAATTAAGTAAACAAAATAAGAGTTTAGTGAAATTACCTCGTTTCGAACAAAAGGTGTAGCTGCAGGAGGAATATAACGTTTCCCAAACTATAAAATCACCAAATCATAAATGAGTAAGATTGAGAAGTTTTATTATCAAGTAAAACTTATTTATATGTTTATGTTAGCAAATTTATAAGTTTATAATCCCTTGTAAATCGATATTCAAAACTAAAAAGACTACCTTATTCCCATCAAGCCGCCATGAAGGAACATGAGCAATAATACTCTCCTCAGACTGAACATCAACTAGTGGTGGTTGTAAAATAAAGATTTGGAATGTTAGAAGTGACTAAAGATATTATAAATGTTAGGCAATTTATAAGCTCTTATAAATAAATAGAGGGAATTACTCCAAATAGTCCATTTTCGGAACCTAATGGCAAAAGTAGACCCTCCATGTGAAAAATAACAGGCCCAAGTACACATAGTGAGTCTATTTTTGCAATTAGTTTCTGAAAGTAGACTATTTAAACAATCGCCCCTAAATAAATATTCAAAACAAAGAGTAAATTACCTTATACCCAAAAAGCCGTGGAGGAACTAGAGTAGGAGGGATATAATTTCCTTCAAACTGAACATCAACTAAGCTTGAAGTTATTGCATAGCTAAGCTTCACAGAATGAGTGATTTTGTCTAACCCAAAATCATCATAAACAAGAGCAACCAAATTGTTGTAGTTGATGTCCTCATTGATGACACTAACAGAGAGCTTCCTCTATCACCATCATTTGTTAACTTCCAAACTCCATATATACAATAAACCTCAGTCAATGTCACCTAATTAATATAAAGCGGATTTATAAGGCTTTATAAAATCTATTAAACATAACTAGTTAAGCTAAATTAACATTGACAAAGATATAACAAAGTAATTTCTCCATCATATTGACATTGCGGTCTCTGAAACATCAATAAAGCTGTAATCAATGAAGATAAATTGACATTAACAAAGCATATTTTATCTTTTGCTAAGACATATCCAGTGGCTTTTTTCCCTAAATCCTCTTCTTCCCCGCCAAATCATAAATAATCGGTAAATCAACTAATAGAATCTACTTAAATCATGATCATATTACCCCAATTTCTCAATCGTTCATCTCTGAAACACTGACAAGCAATGTAATATGATTTACAAGGCTTTATAAAATCGACAGAAATGAAAATTGAAGATAATTGATGAGCTAAATTGAGATTGGCATATAATTGAACAAAATAATTTGCTTCACAGTCGAGAAATTGTCTACCCATAAACATAAAATCATATCGATGAAGCTAATATGATTTCATCAGAATATGGGAAAGCAACACAAAAGCACGATTCACCAACAAAAACTGAGAGAATGGTTCGCAATCTGAAGAGAATATAATTGTGTCTCTGATTAAACAACAGTATAATCTAACCGACCTCCGATCAATGGCGACGAGGTTACAGCAGAGGAGATCACGGCGACGATTTCATGGCGAGGAGGTCATGGCGAGGAAATCATGACGTCCACAAATGCAAAATAATTCAATTATTTGTAGTGAGGGCTAAACAGTCAATAAACACATTAAATTAGGTGTAGTTTTGCTAAACATTTTATAAGGTGTAGTTTTGAAATGTGTCATGATAAAGAATGTATTTCTCAAAATTTTCCAAACCAAAAAGTAAAAAAAGAAAAAAAAAAATGAAACCAAAAAGAATCGAACCAGACTTTAGACATTAAAAAGTCAACCATTACACTAAACAACACAATGGTAAAATGAAGGACTCTAAAAAATTTATGTAACATCTGAAACAACCAAACTTTATTTTTTAAATAATTAATTAAGTACAGAAAAACTCAATAAAAAAAACTCTAATAAATAAATTATTAAATCAATTCCATAATAAATAATATAAAATACTAACAACTTAAACACCAGATTTGTTAATTAAATAACTCAAATAAATAAACACCAAACTCCTATCATTCTCTTTTCGGTCCGATTCCGCGATCACACTTTTTTTTTACTTGCATCACAATGGAATGGAGATGAGTAATTATTTAAGAAATATTTAGTGAGACAATCACCCCGTCACATGCCAATTATGTAATTTTCAAAACAAATTCACATTTATAATAATTACCACAATTAATAAAATATTTCTCATAGTTATAACGCCCCGACCGCCCATCCCGGTAAGTCACCCATGCCCTCTCCCAGCCCGTGGGCCCCACCCCTGTCCGACGGTCGGTTTGTTAATTTTGAGAGGCTATAATGACTTGTTTACTATCCCTGCAATCAACACCTGACCTTTTCCCGTGTTTTTCTTCTAACTCACACGGTTCCGCAGACCACTTCCCAGAAGGTTACTCATCCTTTCATTATTCCAGCCTAAACACGTTTAACTCTGGAGTTACTTATGGGCCTTTGACCGAAAAGGTAAGTGCACTTTGTTGAAATAGGTAGCCAAATCAATTATTTCAAGCCTTTCCACAAACCGGGATTTTACAATTCACCCCCACTCACTGAACGCAACGACACCTGGATCGTCACCCTCTGACGGTGTGAGCCCACTTGACTCCACACTTTCGTCTGGGTTCGGCTCTGATACCAAATTGTAACGCCGCGACCGTCCATCCCGGTGAGTCACCCACATCCTCTCTCGGCCCGTGGGCCTCACCCCTGTCCGACGGCCGGTGCTGAAACAACCAAACCTTTTTTTTTTTAAATATTAATTATCAATACGGAAATTCTCAGAAAGAAATCAATAATTAATAAACCATAACACTAGTTCAACAAATGTCAATAACCAATGAAAAAATAAACTTTAGCAACCTAAACACCAGGTTTGCAATAACGAATAACTTAAAACATTAAACCATCCTAACATCCTCATCCTCTCCAGGCCTCATTCCGCGGTTGAACATTCCTGTTACCTGCATCACATTGGAATAGAGATGCGTAAGTATTATCATAAATACTTAGTGAGTGGATCATTCTGTCTACAGGCCATGTACGCCAACACCAGACAGTACAACACACAATAAACAACAGTAAACATAATCAGCAATGATCAAAACTCAACAAACTCGAAACAGAGCTCTCGTGTCGATCGACACCCCAGCTCGGTGTCGATCGACACACACAGAGTGTGTCGCTCGACACGAGCTCAACAGTGTCGAGCGACACCACTCTGGTGTCGATCGACACCGTCCCGACGCCTCAACTCCAAAAGCAACGAAACAGTGCGAAACAGACCAATAAACACGAAATCAATGGGATTCAACCCCCATAAATGACCCAAGTCACGAAAATACGAAGAACAACTCAAGAAAAAATCATAAACTCAATATCAATCCCTAAATCAAACAATCTCTGGTGATAAACGGACCTACAATCACGCACTCACCTTTGAAAGGATTGAAAAGGACAAAGGAGATGAAAGCAAAGAAGAACAGCCACATATCTCTCCAGAAACTCCAAAAATCATCTCCAATCTCTCAAAATCGCCTCTGAAAGTTTTCTCCTCGAAAATTGTGCCAAAGAGACGCGGCTACGGTGTTTTAGTCGAGAAATAGGGCTTCTTCTCCCAAACCAGACCAAAATCAGCCGACTTGAATCAAACCGGCCGAATTTCCAATAACCGGTGTCGAACGACACCATTCCTTGGTATCGGTCGACACCCTCGACCAAACCAACACAATTTCCAATTCGATCGACTTAAACAGGAAATCAACCCGATAACCGGTGTCGTTCGACACTAGTGATTTAAAAGCTTTTTACACGTTTTCTTGGAAGTGTTTGAACTTTAGACCGACTGCACAACAATCAAATAAGAACATGTACAATAAATCCTAAACACACACCTCAAAGAGCATATGTAATCCACTCCTGAATCCCTAGTGTCGTCCGATACCGCTTCTAAAACAAATTGCTGGTTCACAGATGTTACAATTCTCCCCCACTAAACTGGATTCGTCCTCGAATCCCAACACAAACGTCTCTCTAAGACCATAAAACCCACATTTTAGTTCTATGTTATACGCATGTTTTAGACATTATTACTCACGATACCACAAATGCAACACCACCATCACAAATGTCTATACCGTGACACCACCGTCACAAATATCTATATCATGACACCACCGTCACAATATCTGTATCGCAACACCACCGTCACGATACCCACTTATACCGAGGTAGCGACCCCCAATATAAGTCTGCCGGGCACCCACCCGGGCTCGGTGTCGATCGACACGAGTGGTGTCGCTCGACACCGTCCCGACGCCTCAACTCCAAAAGCAACGAAACAGTGCAAAACAAACCAATAAACACGAAATCAATGGGATTCAACCCCCATAAACGACCCAAGTCATGAAAATACGAAGAACAACTCAAGAACAAATCATAAACTCAATATCAATCCCTAAATCAAACAATCTCTGGTGATAAACGGAACTACAGTCACGCACTCACCTTAGAAAGGATTGAAAAGGACAAAGGAGATGAAAGCACAGAAGAACAGCCACAGATCTCTCCAGAAACTCCAGAAATCATCTCCAATCTCTCAAAATCGCCTCTGAAAGTTGTCTCCTCGAAAACCATGCCAAAGAGACGCGGCTACGGTGTTTTAGTCGAGAAATAGGGCTTCTTCGCCCAAACCAGACCAAAATCAGCCGACTTGAATCAAACCGGCCGAATTTCCAATAACCGGTGTCGATCGACACCATTCCTTGGTGTCGGTCGACACCCTCGAGCAAACCAACTCAATTTCTAATTCGATAGACTTAAACTGGAAATAATTCCGATAACCGGTGTCGATCGACACACCTTCGGTGTCGATCGACACCAGTGATTTAAAAGCTTTTTACACGTTTTCTTCGAAGTGTTTGAACCTTAGACCGACTGTACAATAATCAAACAAGAACATGTTCAATCAATCCTAAACTCACACCTCAAAGAGCATATGTAATCCACTACTGAATCCCTAATGTCGTCCGATACCGCTTCTAAAACAATTTGCTGGTTCACGGATGTTACAATTCTCTCCCACTAAACTGGATTCGTCCTCGAATCCCAACACAAACGTCTCTCTAAGACCACAAAACCCACATTTTAGTCCTAAGTTATACGCATGTTTCTCTACATTATTACTCACGATACCACAAATGCAACACCACCGTCACA
Organism: Noccaea bulbosa; assembly: GCA_900406535.1. Lineage (NCBI taxonomy): Eukaryota > Viridiplantae > Streptophyta > Magnoliopsida > Brassicales > Brassicaceae > Noccaea > Noccaea bulbosa. The sequence continues at coordinate 11,845 of OVBJ01003064.1, forward strand.
AATGTCTATACCGTGACACCACCGTCACAAATATCTATATCACGACACCACCGTCACAAATATCTATATCACGACACCACCGTCANTGTAGACACCACCGTCTACTAGAATGTATCGAGTAATAAAATCTGAAACGCGTATAAACCATATGACTAAAATACTTAATGACCCCACCGGTCAAAGAAACTTGTAACATTTAAAACATGAACCCAAAATATGAGGCAAAAACTCCATCTCATATAACTCCAAAAATGAATATCGTACAACCAAACAAAATACATAAGTCTAAAAAGACAACAACACCAATACCAAAAACAAGACTAAAGCCACAAAGATGAAAAAAGCTCACTCCACTGCCTGCTTGTCGAACCACTTTCCGAACTTTAGCTTCATCTTTGTCTATGGCTCCCAAGTTTGCTCCTCTGTGCCACTACAGTCCCACAAGACTCTCAACAATGGCACCCTCTTGTTCCGCAGAACCTTGACTCTTCTCTCAAGAATCCTCACAAGAACTGCCGAAACTGTCATATCTGGCTGAAGATCCTCTGGAATCTCAGCCACTAACTCCTCTGAAGGATGCAAACACCTCCTCAACATAGAAACATGAAACATCTTATGAAAGGCGTTCATAATCGGTGGCAACTACAACCGATAAGCAACTTGTCCAACTCTCTCCAACACTGGAAATGGACCCATAAACCGCGGACTGAGCTTGTTCTCTACTATAGACGTGTTAGGGCCTCTCAACATAGCCATCTTGAGATAAATTCTATCTCCCACCTGAAACTCAAGCTCACATATGCGTCAATCTGCATAACTCTTCTGCCTATCCTGAGCCTCCTTCATGTTCAGCCGCAAGACACGGATCTTCTCCGTCATCTCCTGAATAAAAGTATCTCCAAACATGCTGCACTCCCCCACTTGGGTCCAGCATAAAAGTGTCCTGCATGGCCTCCCATACAAGGCCTCAAAAGGAGCCATGCCAATACTAGACTGAAAACTGTTGTTATAGGCAAACTCTGCCAAATACAGATGATCAGCCCAATGGCCACCCCAATCCAACACACACATCCTCAGCAAATCCTCCAAAGTTTGGATAGTCCTCTCTGACTGCCCATCTGTCTGTGGATGATAAGCTGTACTCATATGCACACTAGTGTCCATCTCTGTCTGAAATGCCCTCCAAAACTCTGAGGCAAATCTCGGATCTCTATCCGACACAATACTGGCTGGCACTCCATGTACCCTCACAATCTCTCGCACTAACTTCCTAGCCAGGACAGCTGCTCCATCTGTCTTCTTGATGGCCAAGAAATGTGCTGACNCCCACAACAAAATCCATAGTGATCATGTCCCACTTCCACTCTGGAATGGGCAGACTCTGCAAAAGACCACTAGGCACCTGATGCTCTGCCTTGGACCAAGGAACAAGTGTTGCACCTAGCAACCCAATCTGCCAAATCTCTCTTCATCCCAACCCAATGATAATACCGTTTGAGGTCACGGTACATCTTGGTCGCACCTGGATGAATCGAAAACTTGTTCGAATGAGTCTCTCTCAAGACCTCTGTTGGGGTCTTATTTCACCCAGAAACATCGTCATTTGGACTAAAGAAATAAGGGAGAAAGACCGAGCCGAACCAAACCGAACCAGGCCAAACCGACTTATCCTGATGGGCCGAATCAACGTCCGACGAACCGACTCAAGCTGAGGCCCATCGAAGAAAGCCCACGACTGAAGTTTACCCTAGCTGAAGTCGGCGCGAGCAGAAAAGGAAAGTTTACATTTCATATAGAAGTCGGTTGTAAAAGTCGGTTCCTATTCTCTTATAAATAGGAACCGATAGTCATTATTTTGGGAGAGAGAAAAAGGCACACGCCACAAACTTTGTAGCTCTTTAAACAGCTAATAAAACAACCATCATTTGGATCGAACTCTGTGTCTTTATTTATTGAATTCACGGCTCATCTCGGAAAACGAACTGAGAACTATTGTGCAAATTCGGCTCGCACAATTTGGTGCTAGAAGGAGGGGAGACTACTGAATTCAGACACTAAGACAGTTCGAGAAAAATGACCACTGACGGAGA
>OVBJ01003065.1:0-13933 GCA_900406535.1 Noccaea bulbosa
ATATATATATATATATATATATATATATATATATATATATACATTAAACGACTTAAGTTACTCTGGTTGTAAAGGGTAACACTTCAATGTTTTTAATTCAAATTAAAGGTTGTAAAAACAGACGACTTTGAAAGCCTAACTATCCCTATAGACTCGCTATATTCAACAATGTTACTATCAATAGTTTTTTTGACAAAAGGCTTTCTATTGAATTGCATAAAAATAAAAGGGCACAAGGATATGATTGTTTAAATCATATAGTTCAAAGAAGAAGTAGTAAGAGAAAAAAGAGAAGACAGTAGAGTAAAGAAAACAAAGATAAGGGAGGATTTAGTCCCTAGTGTTCCTCAGGAAGGTGGTCCGTGCCCACGGCTGCGAGCACCTTTACCACGTTTTCCTCGTCCACGCACTATGTTCCATTGCATTTCTTGAACCTTTTGCGATGGCTTAATCTGCCTTCCTCTTCGGGTCATTTGAGAGGATGACTCATTCCCCTCCTCACTTGTATACACTCCCAATGCAAATGTAGCGAACTGGTCACTATAAAAAGCATCACCTTGCACAGTCTCATTTGTGACTACGTGAGGTGGAGGAGTTGTAACATTAACATTTTCAATAGCTAGAGAATTGGAGATGTAGACAGCTTCAATTGCCTCAGGGGCTGGAGCAGTTTCAACTACAAGGTCAACTGCCTTAGAAGGTGGAGTAGAAGTTCTAATAATATTCGATACAGGGGCTCAAGTAAGCTCCAGAGGTTCCTCCGCTGGTGGAGCATAAGTAGGGGTGGTTACATGTGAAATTACGGGCACAACTGTGCTAGCGACAACTTTTTTAGGGCTTGTTACAACCACATCCACAACTGGAATAATAGTAGCATTAGTGGCTTTAAAATGTGACGAATTAACAACCGTGGTTTGGTTTTGAAGAAGACATCTTGACTCTTTATGGCCTAGCCGCCCACACCTACCACAATTAGATGGTATCCACTTATATTCTACATCCACCAAAGAAACAATCCTTTTTTTTTTGTCCGTAGTTGCAATCCTGTTAGGGAAACCATTATCTAACTCGACTTCAACCAAAATATTGGCCTCTCCCATCATAGACGGGTCTAACCTAGGCTTTTCAGTAAGCACTGGTTCCCCTAGTCCTGAAGCTACAAAACTAATTCCAAGAGGAGAATAGAGACGGTTCCTTTCTTCTTATACCACCATATCAAAAATCTGCTCTTCTCTGTATAGCAAGATAAGAAATTAAGTAAGAAGACATAGTCGCCGCTGCAGAAGGTAAGATTCAACCTTGTCTCTTCTGTCAAGGATTCACTTTTGTGTTCCTTGAAATTAAACTACGAAGTAGATCATTAGATCGAAAACCTTAATTAGATCACTTGGACTCGTTGATAACGGCTTATCTTGTAACGTTTTCATTGTGGAACGAAGCAGTCACTAATATACATGTTAGCACGTTTTTCAAAGTTTGAGCACGTTTTTCAAAGTTTGAGACATATGACACACTATGCCATAACTTAAGACAAAAGATTGAACTAAGAATTGTAGGCCCAACCTTCGAGGGGGTTTGGAAATGTTTTCAACCAAGCACGCCTCGGTTAATACCTCATTAGCTGCGTCATTTCCCCAAGCGCAAAGATGAGTTTTCGATATCGAAAGCCTCCTCTTTTTATATCTAAACAAAACAAATCCACTCTATTGATTCCTTCGATGTGGGACTTAACAAAGTATACAAACTTATGCATTATTATGTACTTCTATTCTGCTAGCCAAGAAAAATAAAAAGAATCTCCACTTTCCTTAACCAATCAGTTAGAAAATAAAAACAATAACTAACTAAAATGAATTAAGAGATTAAGAAATTAAAACTGATGATGGTAGGGACCGCGCGAACGCAGGCCCCCTCTGCCATAAATAATGATGCTGGCTCTCCCATTTAAGGAGACCTTAAGCTAAGCACCCCTCCTCAATGTGCAATGGAGGTCACTAGCTTAGGCCACTCTTCTTCTTGATCAAGAGTTGACCCCGTCCAGGTAAGTACTTTACTCGATCTCTCCACTTCTCCTTTTATACTGATATTCTCCAGTCATATTTTTGAATGTAAGCGATGTGGGATGATATTGATAAACATATTTTACTTACACACATCCTTGCCATTTAAAGCTCCTGAGATCGAACAAAATGTTGCTCTTGTAAGCCTGAACGGCATGATCATTTTTGATATATACATGGGCCGCCTGACGCTCTAGGCTTAAGTGTTTAGTAGTTTCTAGTTGTTAATACGTAAATATTATACATAGTTGTGGAAAGTGTTAAAAGGGGAAAAAGTACTCAGAAGAGAAGAATGAATGAATCTATCATGTATTTGATTGACCTTCCATAGATTCTCGTATGAGTATGACCATGAAGACATTCTCATCAACACTTAACATATAGATATCAGTCTCCTAAAAAGAGAATCACGACTAATGCTAACACAAACTGATATGGGTTTGGAACTTCTAGTATTAATGGGGTTTTCTCTGGATAAGCTTTTATGAACCCTCTCCAAGACTTTCCTATGCCGTGGAACAAAATAGTATCACGTATGACATATCTTTGCTAAGCTTGCATCGACACAATGAAGAAGAGTGTCGGAATTCAGTTATATGTATATTCATCACCAGATTTCTGTTAAAAGTTAGCTTCAGAAAACTAGAAAAGACATGAGAATTTTTTAAATAAAAGTGAAAAACTAACATAGAAAGAAAGGAACATGTCAGACAGTCGTACAACCACCCGGCTAGGACAAGCTACATTAATATGATCGTACCGATAAGACAATTCAAATTAACCTTCCGGTTGAGATGTAGGAACATTATCAGAATCTTCTTATTAGATTGCAAACGAATCAGTCACTACAAATGCCAATACGTTTAGCGACTATGCCATAACTAAGAAGACAAAAGATTGAACTAAATTTTGTAGGGCTTTACCCCGAAGGGAGCCCTTCCAGAAATTCTCGTCAGCATCGGAGGGGGTTTGGAAATAGTTTTCAACCAGCAATAGACGTGCCTCGATTAGTACCTCATTAGCTGCGTCATTGCCCCAAGAGCAAAGATGAGTTTCTCTGATCGAAAGCCTCTTCTATTTATATCTAAACAAAACATATTAGCTTTACTACTCTTTCCGATGTGGGAATAAAAGATTTAGCATAACCTAGCAAAAACCATTCAAGTAAAGCTCATCTATGCCTAAGCCCAACCAATAGATGTAGTTTCGGAAATGCTCTGTTTTCTTTTGGACTGTTTTTTTTTTTTTTTTTTTTTTTTTTTNAGTTTGAAACTATACGTTCTCTCTTTCCTCATTGATCCCAATGCGGCCTTGCCATGTCTGTAACATCTTCGATTCTGTCTCAGAACAGAGGAAACTAGGTGAAGGAGGTTTTGGAGAGTTTATAGAGGATACTTGAACGAAATGGGCATGATGGTTGCAGTGAAGAAATTATCTGGTGGTTCAAGGCAAGGGAAGAAAGAGTTTGTGACCAAAGTTAAGATCATCAGCAAACTGAGAAATAGAAACTTGGTGCAGATCATTCATTGGTGTATTGAAAAAAGATGAGTATTTGCTTATATATGAGTTTATGCCAGATGGTAGCTTGGACACTCACCTTTTTGGAAAGAGACCTCATCTTTCTTGGGACGTAAGGTACAAGTTAGCTCTAGGTCTAGCCTCTGCGCTTCTTTATCTTCACGAGGAAGGAGATCGTTGTGTATCGCATAGGGACATCAAGGCAAGCAATATCATGTTGGATACTAACTTCAATGTAAAGTCTTAAGTCTTAATACATCTTATTTATTACGAAGTTAACAGTCAATGTAGATATTTATTTAATATTTAAGGTTAAAGGCCTACAACTTTGAGTTACTCTTTTTGTTAAGTGTAACACTTATGGTTTAATTCAAAGGTTGTTTTAACGGATCATTCTCAAAGTGTAACTCTCAATATAAATCTATTATGTTCTTTCGTTATGTTACTCTATATATACTGTTTGCTTCTTTTGATACCTTAAATCATCCCAATTAAAGCAATCGACTCTACAGAATACAGAAAAATAAAAAATAAAGAAAATAGTGACCATGGGAGGTAGGATCCAAGCTCTTCTCACCACAATTCTAGTTGTGATTTTGTGTGCTACTAATTTTGTGAAACCGGGGCTAGCTCAACTTCCTACCATTCCTGGATTTCCTTCTATTCCCGGCTCCCCTGTCGATCTCACAAAATGTTGGTCATCGCTCTTCAACGTTCAAGGTTGTGTAATGGAAATCTTCAAATTTGCTTTCATGGGTAAGTTTGAAAATGTTGGAGCTATGTGCTGCAAAGAGTTTATGGAAGTGGATGCAAAGTGTTGGCCACAAATGTTCCCGTTGAATCCATTCTTCCCTCCTCTTCTCAAAGATGGCTGCTCTCGCATTAACGTAGCTCCTCCCACACATAGCTAGTGAAGTAGCTACAGTTCTATTATACCCAAAACGCATTAAATTAAACTTCTTATAGCTTCTTGTTCCAATTTCCAAGAGTTTCGTTTGCTCTGTTCCAATAAGTCATGGAAGATATTCACATGCATGATTGGTTGTTTTATTATAGACTTTATCACCTTCTGTTATCATATGTGAATTTAAATGTTTAGCAATACAATAACGAGTCACATTACAGTCTTTGAGAGATTTAAAACTACATGAAGGTTGGATTTCATACAATTTTAGTTTAAAAACACCAAGAACATTAAAAAAGAAAAAAGGGAACCTGTCAGACAACCGTGTGACCACCCCAGCTAGGTCAAGACCAGGCCAGGTAGCGATCGTCTACAGCACAGAGACTCAGAGAGAAACGTAGCCGTTAATCACACTCAAATCACACGGTCGTGATTCATCATCCAGGTTTTAGGGCCTGTCTCCTTAGAAATCAAGGATTCAGAGGTACGAGCCTATAGGAAAGATCCTGTTCAAGTAAGGTCGTGACCTTCATCGCTCTCTCAGCCTTATATATACATCAAGCTAACTCTCTAAAATAGCGATGTGGGAATTCTTGTAAACCAGAGAGGTTCCTTCTAGTCTACACGGAATGGTTAATTTTAGTTAACCGCCCGGTTCTTATTTCGCCCGTGTTGATATCAGTTTTTTGTGTTTGGGATTTTTCCCGTATGAGGCCATTGCTTAACCTTCCGCAGGAGATGCCAGTTACTACTATTTATAACATAGTCTGACCATAGTTAAGTTAGTTAATATTTCTTCTGTTTCAGGATTGTGTTCGATTTCGTAGACCAACTCTGGAATGGCTTCTTCCTTGGTGTGTAAAGACGGTGAAAAGGATCTTTTTTTTTTTTAATATGAAAAAGATGAGAGTCGGAAAGCTTCGTATGTTTAGTACTATCTATTGAGACTCTTTTTCTTTTACTTCAAAGAAGAGTCTTTTATAATTCTACCAAAACATTAAAATTAAAAAAGTTAGAGATATATGCAAGAGCTTTGCTTTCAAGGATTTTGATTACGACTCGCGATTTTGACTTTACTTACGGATTTACGTTCGTTTAAACAACACCGATTTAACAAGAGTATTAACCATATTATTTTTTTTATTTTTTTGATAAAGAACCATATTATATAAGGTCATAAATTCATAATTCATCAATAAACGGGTATGGTTATGGAACTAACGGCGTGGTGATGGGAATGCGTCTCGTACCTTGATCCATTTTTTTCTTGTTTGAAGTCTCTAACAATACATTTTGTTTATGGTCTCTTTCTTGTGAATTTTGAACATAATATATTTATTTTATAATTCATCGTTCAGATTTTAGAACCAAAACTAGATTTACTAAAAATGTAAACTCAAAAACGTAGCCCTCAGAATATATATACTGGAAAAAAAATGTTTACAGTGATAGTCTTTGATGGGAAACTTAAATCGACATAAAAAAATTGAGAAACAAACTTCTCTCTCAGACATTTCACTGAACAAGTTATGTTCCACACGATGTATGTCGAAAACAAAACTTAGAAAAAGGGAACCTGTCAGACCGCCGTGCGACCACCCCGGCAAGGATTCATCCGAACCGAGTAACGATCCTCTACAGCACCAGATGCATCGAGAGATGATCGTGGCCGTTAATCACGCTCCGATCGCACGGTCATGAATCATCAACCAGGGTTTTGGGCCTGTCTCCTTAGAAATCAAGGATGCAGAGGTACGAGCCTATAGAACAGATCCTGTTCAAGTAAGGTCGTGACCAACACTGCCTTCTGTGAGTAATATATACAACAAGATAATTGTTTAAAGTAGCGATGTGGGATATTATTCAGCATCAAAAAGATATTTGACACATGTGAAGGCTCACTTCTATTTAATGTGTCAAGGCCCACTTCTATTTAAAGCCCACATTTTGTTGCTTGACCAAATTGAGAAGAAATACAATTTCTGTAAACCGATCGAACTGTGCTTTGATCCTATATTCCTATCTATTAAATCAACTTAGTTCGATCGTAATTGAATTCTCCTGTTTCTTCCAAATTCCAAAATTTTGTTGGATCAGTCTGAGAAGGAATAAAGTTGCCGGGGACCAAACCTCTTATCAAACGGTTCACCGGAAACTATGTCTACATGGTGAGATGGAATTGACAAACAAAATCGCCAATATTATAATATACATATCAAAATTATTTACGAGAGACAAAGCACTTGAAAAGTTGAAATCCATAATTTTTGTCTTCCAAGATTAAATTCAGGATTATTCTTACAATTTGAGATAAAAGGCCTGAGGATTACTACAGTACGAAATACAAACGCAAGCAATGGCACAAATGAAGTTCAGAGTATTCACGCAACAAGATAAGAAGAAGTCTTCCGAAAATGTTTAATTGGTCAGAAGCAAAGTTGGTTTTCATAGTACCAAAACAAACTTTGATGCAAACCCATTTATACCTTTTAGTAACTGTCGTATGCTCAAACTTTTTTTGCATATTAAGAGTTGAATTAATGCAAAGCAAGAGTTAATAGTTAATTCCATGTGACATTTTACACATTCAAGGCTTAATATTTATTACCACTGCACCAAGTAAGAACAATAGTTACTGTCGGGATGTTAGATTTGCTATTTCTAAGGACACGTACTTCTGATATAGTAGATGTATGCATAGCATTGTGAGAGCACTGGTCCTACATAAATGACTACCAGTCTACCACCCCCCCAGTTGAACTTCCGGTTCAGATAAGATAAAGGAGACGATGCCATATAACTTAAGTTAGTTTACGAAAATGTTTATCGAGTCTTATAACCAATATCTTAGAGCTTTTTCTCAAGAGGTCAAGAAACGTATGCTTTTGTTTGCCTTTAATCGCTTCACTTTGATCCTTACAATTTTGGTCAGCCTCATTTGCTCTGTTCTTAAGTCTTGGAATTTTATTTTTACCATCCATAGTCATCCGTTCTTTAAGACATTTTCACTCAAAACACATTCACTAATATAAGGACTAGTGCTAACACAAGATGCTAATGGTTTAGAATTTCTAGTCTAGATTTAATGGCTCAGTATAAAAGACAAAAAAAAAAAGAAAAAACGTCAGATATAATCCTGCGCGGGAGATCGAAAAGTTAACAAAATCTTTAATAACCACATATTATAATTTCAAAAACTCAAGGATTTATGGGGTTTTTTATTCAACACCCTCCAAAAATAGGCGTATGCCGCTGAAGTGCAGAGAAAACACGGTATTCTTTAGTAAAAGGCGAAAGAATAGTTCGCTTTGTTCTCACTGCACGGCTCCGTGAATCTAACTCACAATGCCATTCGTCTTTATTTATAGTCTAGTTTCTTCAGCGTTCCTGAGTAATGTAGCCAATGTGGGATCTCAAGCATTTGATATTTGATGGGTTGGTATATTCGAGATCTTGGCTTTATGGACCATTGAAGCCCAATAAACTATATCAAAATTATTTAATTACGTTCTCTTGGCTTAGATATTACCTAAGGGGATGAGAAACATATAAATGAGGAGACATCATCGTTAACGCCTAACAAGCTGAGCTAGTAGTTGGCTTATTCGATTTGTGACCAAAAAAATATTATATCCTTATTCTATCAAGTTTTTTCCTCACTAAATTCTAGTGTTCACACAATGAGAACAGACCACCATTAGGTAACAGAAGAAACATTTAGAAACATTTGTTCATGTTAATATAGACTGAGAGAAAAAAAAATAATGCCCTCTATGAAATTGAAAGAAACAAGTTTAGATAGTAAATGTTTCAGAATTGTTATTTTTCACTTTTAAAAATGATATAGGCTTGGAGCTTTAAGTAAGTTTTAGTACCTTTTAAAATCATGCAGTACCTATCAACTTTCTCCATTTTACTAAGAAGGTACGTGCAATGAATCGATATGCATTAGCAAAACTTAAAAGACGCACATCATCTTCATGATAGTAGATATATGCATAACACTCTTATACAAGTGATCCTCTACCGAAGAAGGCAACAAACCAATAAACTTATGAAGCTTCCAGTTTTATAAGCACTTGGGTAATCTTATCGTTAGGTACAATTCAAACGAAGCAGCCCCAAACTCCCAACACGTTCTAGTAAATTTTAGAAAAAACCAACCCCCTGTCCTAAGTACAAAAATTGTTAACAAAGTAAAGATTGAACCAAGACTTGTAGGGCTTTACCCCGAACGGAGCCCTTCCAGAAATTCTCGAAGGCTTAAGACAAGCTTAGGACTTCAAGGGGGTTTGGAAATAGTTTTCAACCAGCAATAGACGCGCCTCGGTTAGTACCTCATTAGCTGCGTCACTGCCCCAAGGGCCAAGCGCAAAGATGAATTTTAATAAACTAAAGCCTCCTCTTTTTATAGCTAAACAATATCTCTGAACTATAGTACTTCTTCCGATATGGGACTTAACAAAATATACATTATTACAAATACAAACTTATGCACTCGGGACTTATATTCTGCCACATAAAAAACAAACCAATTTATCAACATTCGTTAACCAAATAAATAAACAACATTAAAGAGTTAAAACTGATGATGATAGGGACCGCGCGAACGCAGGCCCCTCTGCCACAAATAATGACGCAGGCTCTCCTATTTAGGGAGACCTTAAGCTAACCACCCCTCAATGTGCAATGGAGGTCACTAGCTTAGGCCACTCTTCTTTTTGATCAAGAGTTGACCCCGTCCAGGTAAGTACTTTTCTCGGTTTCTCCACTTTTCTTTTTATACTTATATTCTCCAATCATATTGTTTAGTGTAAGCGATGTGGGATAATAAAAATATCTTACTTACACACATCCTTGCCGTTTAAAGCTCCTGAGATGGAAGTATCGAACAACGTGTTGCTCTTGTAAGCCTGGACGGCATGCTCTTTTTGGATATATATACATGGGCTTGACGCTCATGTGTAACAAATCCATGTTTTATTTAAAGATTATGTAATAACGGACGACTCTTAAAGTATACTTTACATATTACATAATAAATTTACCGAATACGTTTTAACTTTGAGTTACCCTATAAATCTGTTTTGTTTCTTTTATTACCCAAATCACACAATCAATCAAATAACTCTATCTCTTCTACATCAAAAGAAAAATAAGGAGACAATAGGTGCAAATGGAAGGTAGGATCGAAACTCTCTTATTCAAGATTCTATTTGTGACTTTGTCTGCCACTACTCTATTGAGGCCGGGGCTAGCAGATCTCCTCCTAACGCCTAACGGCACGATGTCCTTCCATTCCTGGCTCTCTCCGATATCGCAAAATGTTGGTCATCCCTTTCCAGCGTTCAAGGTTGCGTAACTGAAATCTACAAATCCGCTATAACAGGTAAGTTTGAAAACGTTGGAGCCACCTGTCGCAAGGCGTTTACATAGGTTGATGAAAAGTGTTGGCCAAAAATGTTTCCGTTGAATCCATTATTCCCTCCTCTTCTAAAGAATGGATCCTCTGGCGTCAGCGCAGCTGCACCAGCACACACGACACCTCAGTTTTCTGTGGTTTCTGGCTCGCCGGTGGATTTCACAAAATGTTTGTCATCACTTGACAGCGTTCAATGTTGCGTAACTGAAATCCACAACTCAGTTTTCACAGGAAAGTTCGGTAATGTTGGAGCTATGTGTTGCAAGGCGTTTTTGGCTATGGATGCCAAATGTTGGCCACATGTATTTCCGCTGAATCCGTTGTTCCCTCCTCTTCTCAAAGATGGATGTTCTCGCATCGCAGTCGCTCCCACATATGAGTGAAGTAGAAATGTCTTATGATGACAAAGAAAGCCACAATTTAGTCGGTCTGGTATATATTATAATATATGCATAAACGACATACATAAATTTGGCTCCATGTGCAATATATCATGTTGTCATAATTAGGCATGGGAATATTAACCATAACCGCAAACCGTACCCATTCTGACCCGAGATTTAACCGACCGATTCGGGTTCGGTTTTGACAAAATAATCAAACGGTTATGATATTATTTGAATTTGGATTCGGGTACGGTTCGGTTTAAACCCGATAACCGATCAGATAACCGCAAACGACCTAATTGTATCCCCCCCCCAGCGACGTCACATGTTCTCTCCCCATTCTCTCTCCCGACATCACCTGTTCTCTCCCCGTTCCTCCCGCCGTCACCTCTCCCCTCGCTCGTTCCTAGGCCTGTCAATTTGTGACCCAACCCGCGGGTCCCGGCCCGTTTGACCCGCCGCGGGACGGGTGCGGTTCGATCAAAACCAAGATTTTAAAATATGCGGGTCAAATGAGTCAGAGTTAGCGGGGCGGGTGCGGATTTGATATTTTGGATGTGCAGGTTGGCAGGTTACCCGCAATATTAAAAAAAAAAAATTAACTTTAAAATTAAAAAATTAATATTTATCTAACATTTTTATCAAAAAATTAAATATTATAAGTAATATTATAAATTAGTTAATAGTTTCTTTCAAATTCATAAATCTTTTTATACATTTATGGTTTATCATATAAAATATTTTTTAATAACATTTTATTTTATTAAATATATGTATATATATAATTTTTTTTAATTATTTATATATATGCGGGTTACCAGCGGGTACCCGCGGATTTAAGCGGGGCGGGTGCGGGTCAAAATTTTTTTTGAAAAAAATTGGCGGGGCGGATCGAAGCAGGTCAAAATAATTGATTGACCCATGCGGGGCGGGTCAGGCGGGGCGGGTTTTACCCGTTTGACAGCTCTANTCTAGATCGAGTCTCTCCTCCCCTTCCTTTATTTGTCCTTCCATCCTTCGTTTGAAGAGTCTCTCTTGGGGCTGTCTAGGATTCCGGCCGTGAGTCATCGAGCTCGTGGTGGTGTATCGCCGGTGTTGGTGCTCGCTGGATCCAGATCTGAAGAGGTCATGATCCTCACAATAGGTGCTTCGATCTGCTGCTTCCTGTCTTCCTCGACTCTATGCCTCGTCTCTTGCTTCTCCGGTTCCATCTCCTTCTGAGCCACCAAGAAATCATGTTCTCCGGTTATCAGGAGGTAGAGATCGGCGTAGCAATTGGAGCAGAGATTCATGGTGGCTGAGCTTTCGGGAAGAGGAAAAAAAAAAAACCTGACCTTCGGTCAAACCCGTACCCGACCCATACCCGAACCTTCAAACCCGTACCCGATCCGAATCTGACCTAATATCCGAACGGTTACCAAAATTCTAAACCCGATTACCCTACCCGAACCAAAATCCCTGGCCTAGTCATAATCCCTAATATATTAAAACATAATGCATGCTGATGTGTCATCACATGGTTCATTCTCAACATTTTTTTATTTAAAGTAATATTTACTAGACTATTTATTGCATTAATTTGATTAGAGAATAATTTATATTAATTATTTATACAAATTTTAGCATTTAATTTTTTCTATATCTTAGTCAATATACCAAATTAATTGTCTTCTTAAGTACTATATTTTTCTTTCATTTGTAGATTGAACTAAATTTTATAAAAATAAATAAATTATCACATTACTCATAAACTAAAAAAATGTATATTTTTTTACCCACCTTATAATTTGAGTTTTAAAAAACAGATATTAATTACTAAAATGATGAAAAAATTAAATATATCATCAAAGTCCTACATTGGAAATGATGATGTGTGATAGTTCAAAAGACTATTATAAAAAAAAACCAAAATGATAAGAAACCATAAGAAATGGAAGATTAATTTAATAATCGTCCAAATTTATAAATATATTTTGTTTCATATGGTTATTTGATAAAACTATATAATTAAACCAAATAAATTTTTTATTATAATAAATATTTCACAGTGAAAAACTTGAAAATATTTATATCAAGATATTAAAATGTTTGAAATAGTTTAACTTGGTTAAAAAGTTAAAATATTTAAAATATTTTTTTATCACAAATTTTAATATGATAAAATTTCAATTTATTTGATAAATACATGAAGTATAGTTTTTTTTAAAGAATAATGTTTTATTTTAAGTTTTTTTGTTCTTTGAATTATCTTATTATATTATATTGTAGTGATTTGAGGTTTATATATACATAAGTCTATTATATTGAATATGCGGTCAATCGGGCTGGCTGGAATCATGTGTGAGGTGGGATCCAATACAGTGCTCTTTTTGATTATTATTTTTTAATTTTAAAACCTAAATTTCCATAAAATTGTTTTTAGGGCCTAATTTCTCATAAAAAAATTTTATGGCATAATTTCTCCTAAAAATTATAGAAAAAGTCTAACATTTTTAAAGTTGAATTTTAAATTTTTATAACACAGAGCCCATATTTTGTATGGTCCGGGCATGTAGTCAATGCTTTAAGTTATCTACCTTTAAAAAAAATCGTTAAGATGTTTAATTTATAAACCATAAATAAAGACAAGAACCAATAAATTCGTCGTAAAAAAAAATCGAGATAGTTAAATAGATATTTTTTAATAAAAATATAAATTTAGAAAGTATCATTATGTGCATGGCGCGGGTCTAACCCTAGTTATAGTATTAAAAGTCATGCGTGCTCTAAACAAATCGGGATAATGTAACATACCTCAAAAAGATTAAATAAGTTACTAGTAGCAAACATAACACAAAAAGATATGTTACAAAACTTGGCCAACTTGTTCCATGACGTACCACTTTTTTAAACTCGAAAACTTGTTTTTTTTTTTTTTGTAACTTCAAACGACTTGACGCGAGACGATGGTACGAGTTATACTTATGAACTAGGGTTGGACCCGCGCCTTGCACGGGGTGATATTTTACTCTAATATATTTTACCTTAAAAATGTCTATTTACATAACTCGAAATCTTATGCGCTATATTAATTTGATGGTTTGATTCTTGTCTTCGTTTTATAATGTGTAAATTAAACATTTTAAATATATATTCTTTTTTGTTAAAATAAAAAACAAAATTACATATGATTAAATTGAGTGAAAGACATAAAAATCAAATGACTATAGTATAGTAAGATAATTAAAATAACAAATCAAATGATTACATTTAAAATGTATTGTTTTTAAAATTGGTAAGATTGTATGTATTGTTTTTAATATTTACGGTTAAATACGGTATGAAGTTTTTTTTTTATCTGAAAATAAAATAAATATTATGCAAATTAAATTCAAAATTACTAATATTATATATATGTTATGTTCAATATGTACTAAATAAAATCATTGCTCAAAAACACTATAATTTATGACTGATTTTTTTTCAACTATTTATGGTTGATTTATAGGCTAATTTATAATTAATGTGGATAAATAATAAATATTTGAATATACTCATAATTAAACAATTTCCATATACAATGCTATATTTATTGCTGACATCATCATATAACTGGAAAATCTTGAATACAAATTTAAATATTAATTTTGAGAACAGTAAAATG
>OVBJ01003066.1:0-13933 GCA_900406535.1 Noccaea bulbosa
GTGGCTAGTTTACCAAAAGCCTTGCATAAACCGTGAACTTTGCTTGTTCTATGAGGAATTTCTTGATTAGTGGCGACCATGACCGATGATACTCACCTAAGGCGCCTCCTCTGTCATTTAAACACTTAAAGTTTGCATCTTTCCGTACCAGTCATTATAGTTAGCATTAAAAGTCATAATCTTTAGTTCTTTTACCAAACAAAATCTATTTTCACTTGAAGTTTAGCTCCTCTTTGCATTCTTATTGACCAAACATCCATTTGGTTTGACACCCTAAGTACTACAATGGCATGATTGATAGGCTTAAGGGTAGTTGATACGCAAAAGTCCTGTTATCAAGGTACTGCATGTTGTAATTCTGTATGATGATTTTTTTTTTTTTGATTAAATGATAATAATGGTTTATGTATATTTGTGTTTTTTGTTTTTTTTGGCAGAGAAATGTTCTCTTTAAAGCACGACCAGTGTTGGAAAAAGAATATTCTTCAGGAGAAAACACGTGTGGGTCTATCTCTTGTTATTATTACAGCAGGTTTAAGTTTTTTAAAAAAAATTCAATAAATTTTTACGTTTACACCTTATTACAAAATAATTCTTTTATACATAATCTACATGTTAAAATATAATATAGGTATAACAGCCAAACCGCCCATCTCGGTAAATCACCTACACTTTTTCTCGGGCCCATGGACTCTACCCCTGTCCGACGTCTGGTCAGTTATAACAGTCTGATGTTACTTATGGGCTTTTGACCGAAAAATTAAGTGCACTTTGTTGACATAGGTAGCCAAATCAATTCTTTAAGCCTCTTTCCTCATTTATCACAAATCGGGATATTATAATTCACCCCCCTCGCTAAGCGCAATGTTTTCGTTGCATACCAGGTTCGTCATCTCTGATGGTGTGAGTCAAGTCCCATACCTGACTCTACACTCTCGTCTGGGTTCGGATCTGACACCAAATTATAACGCCCTGACCGCCTATTCCGGTGAGTCACCCACACCCTCTCTCGGCCCATGGACTTCACCCCTGTCTAACGGCTGATCCGTTATTTTAAAGATGTTCTAATGACTTGTTTACTATCCCTGTAATCAACACCCAACCTTTTTCCGTGTTTTTTTCTCATTTACACAATTCTGCATACCACTTCTCAGAACGTTATCCATCATTTTACTATTCCAGTTAAAGCACGCTTAACTATAGAATTACTTATAGGCCGTTGACAGAAAAAACAAATACACTTTGTTATAGGGGTGTCAAAATGGATCATTATCCATGGGTTGATGACCCTATATGAAAATTTTTAATGGATTTGGATTGAATTTTTTGTCCATATAAATAAATAGGTTTTTGTGGATTGATCATAATAGTCTATTGGTCTAATAGATAAATCCATTAGGGTTATGAGTTATCCATAAATTTATCAAAACCAAAAGAAAAAGTATAAATATGTATAATATTCATAAATTTAGCACTTACAAATATAAAACATCTATAAATATATCATATAAATGTAATTATAAATATTCATAAATGTTTTATTTTATGTTTTCTCTAATTATAATTTTTTTATTTTGTTTTAATACATAAATATTACTATAACTTTGTTATTTAGAAGTTTTAGTTAATTTTTTTTAATAATATATAGTATATTTTTAAAACTTTATTACTCATTTTTTATATATATGGATACCCATATAATATATTTAACCTATAAGTATTAATTGAATTATAAATTATAACCCATGAAATAAATGAGTCGGTTATAACCCGATCCTATAACATTTAAATCTGTATGGATTAGGGTCAGATCGGGTCGGATTATCTATTTTGACACTCCTACTTTGTTGACATATGTAATTAAATTAATTTTCTTAAGTCAATCACAAGTTGGGATGTTACAATAGAAAATGAGACTCATCAATTTGAAATATCAGTATTTCTTATCTATACTATAAAAGGAGAATAACTCTCTCCTTCATGCTGACACGCCAGCATTTTAAATTATTGTGAGTGTGACATGTGGCACATAAAAAATAAAATTGTTTTTAATTGTTTAATAATTTTTAAGTTTCTACATTTAAAATACCTCTTCACATTCTTAGGTTTAATTAACAATTCTCATTAAAAAGAGAAAAATTAGTGTTTGAAGATCTAAAATAAAATAATAATAAATCAATATACATAAAATATATTTACATAGTTGTGTATAAAATTTTGTTCATTTGCTTATATATAAAAATATATACGAAAACATTACGTGTAAATGATAGAGTTATAACAGGTAAGGATCGAATAAAGATAAAAATATTTCATGTATCGAAAAATAGTATTCAAAGTATATAAGATCGAGTGAAGATAGTTCATATATCAGAAAATAGTATTCAAAGTATACTTATAATTTTATGATCAGATAATAGTGTGGATAAGAGTCGATAGTTAAAATCATTACTTTTCCAAATTTCAAAATTAAAATAAACTAAAAAATATTAAACAATAGTATGATTTTTAAAATTAAAAAAAAATACTTATAATTAAAAATAAAATAATAAATTTTAAAATTCGATATAGTTTTAATCTCGCGGGCGATATTTCTAGTTTTCTTATAAAATGAAAGGCTGGAATAGGTCCGTTATTATTTTATTTTAAATGTTTTGGTTTTATGTTAATATTAAAATGAAAATGATGAATCATTTATGGCCTATGGGTGCAATAATAAACAATTGAATTGATTCCAGATGAAGTTTTCTTCCCTTAATTATATGTATTTTTTTTTTTTTGAACATTTTCGTCCCTTACTTAAATGTTGCTATGCTAATATATTCCAAATAAAAGCTGTCAACATATCGTTTACCCAACTCAGATCTACTCCACCACCATATATTACATACATATGTTTCGAAGACTAAAATATTTTTCGAAGACATATGTTCCGAAAGCTGTCAAAACCATTAATCGCCATGTCTTCCTCAAGGTAAAATATTTGTTTCTTCTGTCTTCACATCAGTACTACCCATTATATTAAGCTTTTTCTCTATATATTTTAGGAACACTTTCATGAATGTTCTTCGTATGAATGGAGGAGATGGAGAACACAGCTATTCTAGTAATTCTGATAATCAGGTATACATAATAATTTTTATGATGATTTTGATTTTATGAGATTAATGGTTTGTGTATTTTAATAGCTTTTTACTTTTTTTTTGGCAGAGAAATGTTCTCTCTAAAGCACGACCGGTGGTGGAAGATAATATCAAAGAGATGTTACTTAAGTTACATTTTCCAGAGTGCATCAAAGTGTCGGATTTAGGATGTTCTTCAGGAGAAAACACGTTTTTGGTTATGTTCCAAATCGTTAACACGATCACAGATGCATGCCAACAAACAAATCAAAACCTACCAGAGATTGATTATTGTCTAAACGATCTTCCAGAAAACGATTTCAATACAACTTTCAAGCTGGTTCCTTCCTTTAATAAAGAGGTCAAAGGAAAGTGTTACATATCTGGAGTCCCAGGATCTTTCTACTCAAGACTCTTTCCAAGAAAATCTCTTCATTTTCTTCATTCATCTTATAGTCTTATGTGGCTTTCTAAGGTTCCTCAAGGGCTTGAAGATAACAAGAATAATGTATACATTAGAAGTGGATGTTCTCTAAGTGTGTGCCAGAGTTATACCAATCAGTTCCAAAATGATTTCTACTTGTTCTTAAGAATGCGTTCTGAAGAGATGTTGCCTGATGGACGCATGGTTCTGACGTTCATAGGAAAAAAGGATGTAGATCCTTTATGCAGAGACGGTTTCTACCTTTGGTCTTTGCTCTCCGATGCATTCATCGACCTAGTTTCCGAGGTAATTATTTACTGTATATATAACTGAATAAATGTATATTACGTCGTTAATATCATGTTTTTGTCAACAGCATGCATTAAATTTGAATATGGATGATGACTCAGTAACACAATACTAATACAAATCAGTATGCTACAATATTTTTTTTGTTTTGTCTCATGTGTGAGTTATAATATACAGTATATTTTGTCATGTTATGGTTGAAGATTTCTATTTAATCAGGATTGATTCGGTTTTGGTTCGAGTATTTTGTTTTCTTTATAAAAATTTGATTTATGAATAAGAATATGTAAAATAAAACATAATCTAATACGGATGATTTATCTTATTTGTGTTTATGCTAGTCAAGTACTATATTTTTTTTATCTTCGAATCTCAGATAAGTGAGTTTGGTTAAGTTTTTTTGTTCTTTCAGTTAGGTACAAATTTTTTTTTTTTTCTTTCAGTTATGCTAAGGTAGTGGGATATTATATCGGTTCTGTTTAGATTGATAACAGAACCATCATGAATAAGAAAAGAATTGAAAGGGAAACTGGCAAAAACAGTGAAAGAAAATATATTTCCACCAATTATTTTTGGTGAAAAGTTTTATTAATTTGTTTTATGGTCTAGAAGACTTGAACAGAAAATAATTGTTGTAGATTTAATCATTTAATCTCAATATTTGTTAATTAGAAAAAACCGATTGCTCTATTTTCTAATTTCCATTAAATATTGTTAACAAAAAAATGTTGTGAGGACAGGGGGTCGTGAAACAATCAGAAGTGGACTCATTCAACCTACCGTTCTACAATCCGAACGAAGGAGAGGTTATGAAGGTTGTCCGAAATGAAGGCTCCTTTGAGATTAACAAGATAGAGACACATGAGCATCTTGTTTCCGACAAGACTGATGAAGAAGAAGATGTAATCAAAGTTGGGAGAAAGATTGCAAATAGAGCAAGATCTATCACTGAACCAATGCTTATTGCTCATTTTGGTGATACCATTAACATTGACCACCTCTTCAACAATTTTGCACACCATGCAACCCAAAACTATAGTTCTTCCGGACCAACAACGTTCATCATCATCGTGTCCTTAATCAAAAAATAAAATCAGTATTTGTAAGAACTGCGTTTTTTATTTATTTTACAGACCGTGTCTACAAATTTTAGTTCATTTACTTTAATAAAATTTATCAAGGTTTTGATGTCGCACGCATGACTTAATTGGTGTATAACATGAATAATATAATAGTGGAACAAGTTATATATGAGCCAGACTAATAATTAATAATTGATGTTTTTATCCCAACCAATAATTACAAAAACCAAAATGTCTTTTCCTGTGGACCATCCCAAACGGGCTTCACTCTGCATTACGTACAATGGCCCCAACAATTTGATGAGCAAGGTCACTTGATTTTAGCCTCTCGTTACTTGTCGGCGTGGCCACGTTATCGAATATGAGCCAGACTAAGGTTTGAATGGTCACTTGATTTATCAAGACGTGCTATTGATGCATATTATGTTCATGATTGAACTGAGATACTTCCCTCCCGTGTGTTATGTCTAAACAATAATTTAAATTTTCTTTCTTAAGTACAATTCTATTAATTATAATGTTACTTTTTTGTTACGTTCTTCATTTCAAATTTCATTTCCTTATAGAGAAACCAGAAACGGCAAGCTTAGATAACTTCCATAGATACCAATATTCACATATATATTATACTGCAAATATACAATTTCCTAAAACATTGAATGTATACGTGAGGAGCGTTCTAGAAAACCCAATATATATATCCTCATCACTTAACGAATCAAATTCACATTATATTACTTTGAGCATTATAGAAATTGTTCAAATCAAACGTAACTAGTTCATCAATGGCATCAGCGTCACAAAGATATTTCGCCGTCTTAGCTCTTTTCGCAGCCTCATTAAAATTTTGTTATTGCCAAAATGTCACAATAGATGCCGACGGCTGGGGCTACGCCGGTGTTACTTGGTATGGTGAAGCTGGTGGCGCTGGTAGCACTGGTACGTATATATATATATATATATATTTATGTGTGTGTAACAAAAAAATTTGATTTATGATTCGTTAAGTGATTTATAGGAGGAGCTTGTGGATATGGTTCGGCAGTAGCCAATCCACCGTTTTACGCGATGGTTTCAGCCGGAGGACCTTCACTGTTCAGTAGTGGAAAAGGATGTGGAACATGTTATCAGGTTCGTTCATATAGATCTTATATCAATCCCATATAATATAATTTTAACATAAGATCCATTAAATTTACGTAAAATATATTCAATAAAGATTACCCTTTTTTCTTATTTGTTAACTTTTATTTTGCGTCGTGGTCAGACAGACAAGAATTGGTTTGAAAAGACTTACGTAGCATGCAAGTCTGAATCTCTCAGATTCATAGGGTTACAAATATTTTATTTTTCTCAACCATTTTGTAAATCTTATATAGATTCATATGTCTGTTTATAATAGATTGTGTGCTACGAGAATCGAGCCTGTTCGAGGAGACCAATAAGGGTGACGATAACCGACGAGTGCCCAGGTGGTCCTTGCGCCTCCGAACCGGCCCACTTTGACCTTAGTGGCAAAGCCATTGGTGTCTTGGCCAGACCTGGCCAAGCCGATCGACTTCGAGCCGCTGGTGTTCTACGTGTTATTTACAGACGGTACGTACGTTACGTCTACAACAGACTGATTATTATGATATTTCTCTTTTTTTTTTTTTTGGTTAAAGTATTATAATATTATCTCTTAAAACTCTATGATGTTTCTCTTACAACGTACAATCCAACAGCTGGTTTTCAAAATGGAATTGGACAGAAACCAAACCCGATCATCTGTCTGTTTTGCTTTCGGTTCATGATATAATCGTTACTAGCTAAACGCGGTTTTGGAATTTTTTAAATTGTATCATTCAACTATTATGTTATTTCACAATATAGAGAAAATTTCAAGAAAAAAAAACTAATTTCTTTCAGTTTTAATTTAAGATCTCAATTAAATTAAAATCTGACATATTTTGATATTTTTCCTTTGTATTTTCAGTATCCCATGTTCATATAGAAGGACTACTATAGCTTTTCATATTGACGCCGGAGCAAATCCGTACTACATTGCATTTGTTGTGGAATACGAAAACGGCGATGGAGATTTTGCCTCCGTTGAGATTCAACCGGCCGGCGGAAGTTTTATCCCCATGCAAGAAATGAGGTCTTCTGTGTGGAAGGTAAACTACGGCAGTCCTCTAAGAGGTCCGTTCAATATTAGACTAACTTCCGGCGAGTCTCGAAAAGAAATCGTTGCTCGGGATGTCATCCCGGAGAATTGGAGGGCCGATGAGACTTACCGGTCGATCATTAACTTTTAGAGATTTTTTTTTTTTTTTTTTTTTTTTTTTTTTTTTTCCCCCGGTNGGTCTAGTCAGAATATTATAGAGAAAGCTCATCGACATGAAATAAAGATAATAAAAAGATAAGATGATGAGTTATCGATATGATCCTATTAGTTACTCCATTATTTTTTATGAAAGAGGGCTCTTTGCAATTTTGTTTCATCAAGAAAAAGTTACTACAATTCGTTTATCTACCAATACAATTGCACAAAGGTTTTGACGAGGGTCATTTATGGGATAGATGCTAAAAATGGATAAATGAAAGAACCCATTTTAGCATCTATAGTTGCCCAACGCATATCTTCCTCATGCTTCTTTAACGAAATATTAGTTTATCCTAGATAATATGCAATGAAAGAGGAAGGGCGGTACTAGAGTTGCCTCAGGTCCTTTAATATATACTCAGTTTAGTTAAACTAAAGCATATTAAGCTTGAAATCAACTTTATTTCATTATTTAACACAAAGACTAAACTCATTGGCCAGTACTTTATCCAATCGCTAAGAAACTAGGAACCCTCTTGTAACTAACAATTTGAAAATGGCACTTGTGTTCAAAAGCTGATTTTTTTTGTTTTTTTTTAATTGAATGTAAAATTAATTCAACAACCAAAAAAACCTTTTTTACAAAAGTTGTGACTTTGTTTTAGAGAGTTTAACTAAGTTATTACAGCAGATATCAAATTTTCTAGTAGTTACCGAGACCCGAACCAAGCTTGAAGGCCTCCTTCAACTTCAAGTGGTTTGTCGCTAATGGTAGATAGCCCTGTTCCGAACATTTTTGTCAGCGTCTGCTGATTTCTATTCAAAGACGATTAGAACTAAGGAAAACAACGTCGAAAGGGAAAATGAAACTTTAGGAGATTGTGAATTGTAGCATCATCACTGAAAGACGATTCAACTTTGGGCTCCTCCTCTGCCTCTTGTTACATACACTCTATGTTGGTTGATAAAAATAAAATTATTACGTTGGAAGCCGGGGAGACCATTTAGGAGGTATGAATCAACCGGTTTTGAGAGCCGATGAACCGGCCAAGGAATCTAGACAGTGGGCAATGGGCATCATTGTTTTTTTTTTATAGGTTAAGATTCAAATACTTAATTAGTGTCGTGTTGTTAATTTTACTTTTCCTTAATTATTTTGTATAAATCTTTGATTAACCTAAAACGGTCTAAGATTTTTGTATTTTTGATTAACTTCGTAATTTACCACAAACTTCTATCCTGTTCTTAATTGTCTGATGTGAAAAGGAGAGATTTATATTTTAAAAGGTTAACGAAGAAGATGCACACAAAAAAGAGCTGAAGAGGCTAATCGTCTAGCCGACGGATTAGCTAACTATGCTTTCACTCTTCCTTTAGGATTTCATAGATTTCCTTTGGTTCCTACGAGTGTGGATTTGCTTTTGCAAAATGATGTAATAGAGTATGAATGTCCGCGGAATGTCTGCATTGTTTAACTTGGTCTGGTTTCATGAATAAAAATGGAGACCTTCGTCTCCAACATCACTCAAAAAAAAAAAAAAAAAAAAAAAAAANACGACAATTGGTATATTATGTGGATTATTGGGCCTAACAGGCTTAATATAGTAAGAGATTCAATTGGGCCTGCGACAGTTGGTGCGGATCTGACCATTGGATCCGGTAAGGGGGCTGATATTTCCCATCTTAACCATAGCTCTTACGAAGTCACGGTAGAAGGCGTTGAGGCTGCGGCTGTACGCTATGACCAGCGAGTCGGTGGAGCCACCGTTGAAGAGGACTTGATCTGACGTAAGCAGACCCATGTGGTTGAGAAGCCGCTTGTAGTAACTGACGTCAAATCTTCCAGGAGAGCGGAAGTCAAGAGTGGCTGCATTGTTGTCGCCGGAGCCAGCGGCTGCAGGGCAGCTCCTCTGCGTAGACAAGGCGAAAGAGCGGTCAATGTTGCTTCCGTTGTAGATACGATTCCTAAAGGTGACACATCTGGCTTGTCCAATAGTGTGTGCTCCCGAGAGTGCGACCATGTCACGTGAGGACAGACCTTGAGCTCTGAAACGGTTGATGAGGTTTTTGAGAGTAGAAGTCGGAGGAGGTATGACGCCGGAGTTAGCAGCCGATAAGCTCGCTGTAGTAGAGTCTCGTCTTCCAAGTTTCACGCTCCACCTTGGTCCTCCTAGCTGCTTAGTTGTAAAGGTATAAGTAAGATCATATATGGTATTAAGATCATATATGGTATTAATTACATTTCATACGCCAAATCATGTACTATATAGTAAGATCTGATCAATGGTACACGCTATTTCAAGGACTACCGATATAAATAAGATTTGTATTAGAAACAAACATGTATGAAACTAATAATCATACATTTTTGTTTCAGTGTTTTAAGTTTGAGCATGTCAACTCTGTTTTTTTCCAAAAATTGTTTTTATATATGTTTTTTATTGTTTGCTTTCTAGCTTTCGTTAATTTTTTTTTTCTTTAGATTTTCAGTAATGAAAAAATAAGATAGAGGTGCTAACGAGGAGGACAGAGTCACGAGCAGTGATAGCGAGAATGTCTGCGCATGAGACGACGCCTGGACAAAGTCTCTCAACCCTCGACTTTATTCTATCGATCACTTCGAATCCCCTCACAGAGTTATTGTTGGGTCCTGCGGTTTTCTCTCCCACAAAAGAGGAAGTGTCATCCAACAATATGGATCCGTCACACCCCTGTAAAACCATTATTGTAGATAAATGCTTTTTTAACATTTTCTAGATTGTAGGAGTAATTCATGGGAACATGCAAAACATGCTTCTTTTTTTTTTCTTCATTCAAAGAGTTTTAAGAAAAAAAACAAAAAAGACATACGTTGACGAAACAATCATGGAAGAACAAACGGAGGAGAGAAGCAGCCATGCGACGCTCTCGGGCCACAGCTCGCTGTACCACCCGGCGCACCGTAGGGAACAGTGAGGGACAGCTTTCCGAGTAGAAGTCACTGCTCAGCTGGGCGTGGCTGTAACAACAGCTCCACAGGATCATCATCAACACCACAATTAACATACTTCTGTGCGTATTACACTCCATTCTCTTTGCTTCTATTTCTACTTGTTGTAGGAGTTGTTGGTGAAGAAAGCATTTAGAGACCGAGGGCTTTATAGAGAGTTACTTACTTACACGTAGGTATGTGTTTTCTTGTTTTAAGGAAAAAAATGTTATCCACTCTTTTTTCATTTTCTAAAATACAACTCATCTATAGACTAGTACAGTAATAGTGGGGTCATGATCATAATTACGCCACCTCCACCAGATTCATCATGTTTTGATTTCCCTTTTTTTCAGCACATTTTCCTTTTCTTTTTTTTGTTATTGTTTTTTACCAATCATATATATGCGCTAAAGTTCTCTATTTTAGGTTTATCACAATATATCATGTTCTAGTTTGCACATAAATTATTAAACCAAAATATAATACACTTATTCACATCAATTAATGGTTTTGTTTTGTTATAACTCCACGTCAAAAATAAAATGAAATCTAAGATAATATATATGAACATGTTAATCCGCGCACTGATTTTAAGTTGAAAAATCCATAAATTTTCACATGATATCAGAGTACTACGAACATGTACATTATTTCATCCAACCCGATCCGAACCAATCGGGCCTAAAATTTTACATGTCAAATTTTATTGGTTTAACTCAAATGATTGGAAGAGAAATAGTTAGGCAGAAGTAGCTGACCATATGCATGCAACCACGACATTCTCAGCCCTTCACCCATCATTTTCTATCATATAGAAAAGTAATAGTTGAAACACGAAAGGCTTTATGATTAGTGTATTCAAAACACAAATCTTGTTCATAACCACGTACTTTACGCCCGCAAATTTAATGTTATTATACTCACCAAACCTAGAAAACATAAGATGCCTAACACCACATCTAGATTAACCGTTAAGAATAGACAGTTAAATTCGACCTAATGATGTTTTTCTCTGACTTTAAATCTTAGAACCTATAAGTTTTATCGTTGGAGGTTGCTATACCCACCAAAGGAAGAGAAAAAAATATTGATAGAGCACTATATATTAGTGACATGTTGTTTGAAAAATTCATCAGAGATGATTTAGTAGAACGCTAGAAACGAATAAGATTATCATTGATATTACCGTTACATACTAATATGTACCACAGCTTAAATACCTCAAATTTCTGACCAAGTGTACAAAGGAGGAATTGGGGGTTTGGCTTGCTGGAAAGTAAGAAGTTGAATTTTCAAAGATGGGGGAGATAAATTAATTTTACTTGTTAAGACAAAAAAGGAAGAAGAAGAAAGTGATAGTGAGAGGTTAACAAACAGACTGTTGTTAGGTGCATGGAGTGATCATCAGACAATCACTTACTGTGCCCCCTCTACATTCTCATCCTCTTCCAGTTACCTAAATCAAACTTATAAGGAAAATACAAACAGTATTTAATTATTTCACGTGGATTGTTGAAAAATCGAGTCACAAACATTTTATTTTTCGTATGGAAATTCTGTTTTCGATTTTTTAAAGTGAGGTCTCAAATATCTCCATTTTGTTACTTTCATTAATTTTATGTGTTTTGATTTAAGTGAAATAATTTTAAATCTTAAACAACCTTACTCCTTTCTCTTCAATCACGACACGTTACCAAGCTCTGACAAATATGCACAATTCCTATAAACCTACCTCTGGTACTCGTCAATCATGTTAAAGTCATTTAACAAATCATTTCCAATTCCCATCGTATAGTAAAATCATTATTCAACATAACAATAATGCTAGGCCTACATATAAGTACAACAAGCATGCACAAGGCTGCTAATATGTGACTATATGCGGGTAAGAGAAAATTCCAAGAATCAAAAGGTGTTTCGGGCCTTTCGGCTGCCTATCGTTGAATGAAGATATCTCTTCAATCCTCCTGATTTAACTCACCCTTCATCGTATATTATAGTCATTTTTTCTATAGCTGAAGTAAAACATTAGGCTTAAAAGGATATATCTCTATATATATGTATATAATTTTTCGTAAAAATAAATATCATATGTCTAATATGAAAGCTGAAGCAAAACAAGTAGATTTATGCTCAAATAAATTTTATTGAGATAGAGGTGCAAATGTGAAGAGAAAGGAAAGGAAGAAAATTTGATTCATCATGAGTTGTACAACTGCCAAAGTTAGTTATTGATAGATCTTATAAAAGGTTGAAGGAGGCTATTCGCAGACACAGCCAACGTTAGTTTTTACATCAAGCTTATAAGTACATGATATACGATAGTCTAAAAACCTATTTACATAAAGCATGAAAACAGTGGTCATAGATCTAGTTGGGCTCTGATAAAATAAAATTTACATGCATCGTCATTATATAAGAGATTAGACATCGGTAGAGGAGGATACAACATTGAATTATAAAAGGTTCCACTAGGAGGTCCTCTTTTTGTTAAACAAGCCACAACATTATTCTCTCTTCTTTGTGTGCTGAAAAAATATAGCCATTAAATTTGTCTTGCCATAGTAAAATATCGTGGCATATATGTTTTCAACATTAATATCTGTAGCTTTATGTTTTTTGGATATTAAACTGATATGCTTTACATTCATATCGCAGTTTAAAATCCGAATCTTCATAATCGCAGTTTCTAAAACGCGATTTGTGGTTAATTGAACGTCATTTCTCCCCAGGAAAAACGGCCACTGTATTTTATGAAAGTGGTTGGTTGATATGTGGATGATATGATCTGGAATTGGTTTATTGGGCCAACGTTGGGCTTTTTCATTAGGTTATCGTTTAAGCCCATTAAACTATTTTTCATGTGTTCTTCAAATGTCAAATGGCTCAAGATCTCCTATGTGTAATGCAATGTGAATGCCAACTGGAGGAATCAATCTCTACATAGTGATTAGTGGAGGAGCTTGGATTGTTCGGGATCATACGGGTTCTGTTTTAATTTGTTTCATGGAAGGGAAGCGTTCACTACTTCACTCACTCGCCATGATCGCCTCATTTTACCAATGTTATCATAGGCTTCATAGCTTCAGATCTCATAGCTGCAGTGGAAGCAATTAATCACAAAGCCTTGGGGTTGGCCAAGGTACCGAACTCTCACATATCAGCTGATCAACAGTTTACGAAATAACTTTTGGGAGATGTGACATTGAGCCGGAAAAACAATCAGCCAACAAGATAGCCCGTGCAATCATCCTCCAGTGTAAATCGTTATGGTCTGTTTCAATCATACCTAGCTTTGGGAATTGGGAGGCCCAGCTTGGCTACATAATCATCTCTACCGTGAAGCTTTAAACAGCTCTAACTAGACTTAATATTTGCCCAAGAAAGACAAATAAAGTTTCATTAAATAATTGACAATAATAACCTAAATCCCTTACAATTAAATTAACCTTGAAAAATAGATCGTCACTTTCGTAAAACTTCCGTCTTCATCCTTGAGCCAACAACAATACCGATCCGCCACTGCAGTGATCAGCCAAAGCTTTCTTCCCCTTTCTTCTTCATCTTCAACCTCCAACTACTTCTTCTGTTCGACCAGTGTATCATAGAAACGGTTTTGAGGGACGTCTATTGATCGTGTGTGGTCGTGCCAGAGAGCGATGGCATCGTCTGAAGATGCAGCTGGATTGACGCAGATCGTGAATCAGTCAGGAAGTGCAT
>OVBJ01003067.1:0-13927 GCA_900406535.1 Noccaea bulbosa
CGGATCAAATGGGGCGGAGCCCGCGGGTTGGGTCATAAATTGACAGGCCTATCTGCCGGTATTGTTCATCACGTGAAATTATCAAAAATTTGTAATAGCTTTAAGAAATTTTTTAATTTTTCTGCAAACGTTAACAAGTTTTGCGAGATTCTTTTCTGTTGTGTTAAACTTCAAATATATTTTAGGTGTTTTTTTTTTTTTTTTGTGACAACTAGCGCAGGAGCAAATATATTTTAGGTGTTTATATTGTATAAATTTTATATATAATAGGAGAGTGCTTTCTCCATCTACCATATCTACGTCAGCAGATTTAATATTAAAATATAATTAATAATTATTTAGCACATCAATTTATATTAATTATTATTTATTTTAATATATAATTGATATTTAAACTAATATAAACAAATAAAATAAATAAATAGCAAAACAAATAAAGTGATTTTAAAACAAAATATAATGTTAATTATATTCAAATTAATATTTATATTTATTCTATATAAAATGTTAAATGTAGTTTCATTAACGTATTATGAAAAAAAAAATTATGTTATCATCATTTCAGAGTTCAAAAATATATAAATTCTTTGTAAATATATTTTAAAAGTTGAGAATGTGTAAAAGGATGAGTAATAAATCATATTGTGGATAAATAATGGTCAACAAAAATAGTAAAATAGATAGAGACTAATTGATTGTACTGTATATAAACGAAAATAAATAAAAAATTATGTTACGAGATAGGAAGTTTGAAAGGAATAAAAATAACTATACTTTCATGAATTTTATTTACAAAATTATTCTAAAAATATAAAAGTTAGCTATGTCTATATTTTGTTACTATTACTCTGCTTATATGTACAATAGTTTAAAATTGAGTTGTAAGAAGTAAATGTTAAATTTACTTCATAAACATTTTCATGACTAAAAAATTTTAAGTAAAAATTTTTACAGCAAATACAATTTGTATAAACTGTTATAGTTTTAACTCCGCGCAACGCGCTGTTCATTTTCTAGTAATGTTAATTATCCTCTCTCTTTTTTTGTTAAAAGTTAATTATCCTCTTTATTTGAAAGGGTAACTGTTTACAAACTCACACACTTTTACAACCTTTACATACTTAACTTTTTATTATTCATTTGAAGGAATTATTTTCCATATCTAAACCCTAAAACGTGAAATCTAAAGCATATCCCAATAACAAAAACTCTAACCTGTGTTTAATTCTTGTTGAATCTGAACCTGCAGAATCCTAATAACATCCTAAATTCAAATCGATGTTTGATTTCGTCGAAACTCACCCCTGCCGAACGTCAAACTCTAACCATATTGTTTTAAGAACTTTTCTTCTTGTTGCTTCGGTAAACCCCCCTCGAACGATTCCTGCCATTCCTTCTCCGTACAAAATAACAGGTGACAGCCAACACTGTATTATTTTATTTTTATTTTTAACCTCCTTTATTTCTTTCCATCCTTCCCAACAACAAAGATTTTTTTTTTTTTAACAGGTGACAGCCAACACTGTATTTTTATTTAGTCATGCAAAGCACGATCAATCAATTTATTAGATAATTAAGGACACGATAAATGAACGACGGTTTCATTGAATTTTAATCCCCATCGTGTCACACCATCAAGTCATTACTATCACGTGTAGCACATGGTTATTATAATAAGATTGGCCATGTGATGCGCAATTAATTCCCACGTGTCACACCATCTTCAGTACTCTCGTATATATATATATATCACTCCGTTTGCCTTTCTTCTTTCACACCACATCTTCATCCTCGTCTATCATATTCATAGTCTCTACAATCAGGTTATCCCTCTCTTTCTCTCTTTAAATATATATATACACACGTAATATATGGTTGTGATTAATTAAACAGCTTCTGTTCGCAATCAACTGCAGGTAGTTCGTAAAACGATTAGTCAAAAGTAAGCCAAAAGAAATGGCCCAAAAGTTGGAAGCACAAGGAGGAAAGGGCGGTGAGCTATGGAACGATGGATCTGAGTACGAGGCTGTGACCAAGATCTTGGTCACAGTTGGAGGGAACGGTATTCAAAATGTTAAGTTCTATTATGTCAAGGAAGGGCCAACCATAGAAGGCAGTCTTCGCGGTGTCATGCCCCGTACAGACGTGCCAGCTCTTCCGGTTCCGATACACTATCCTTGCCTATGTTTCTTCATTATTGTTTTTATTACGAGAGATCAACGTGAATTAAAACGATATCAATATTAGATACTGTCAAATATAATGTTATGAGATGAGATAGATCACGTAAGTTAATCAAAATAATACCATACTGATTAGTTGTTGTCAAACATATATTGTTAATGGCATGATTGGGATAAATTTTTATGTTTGAGGTTGCTGGCGTTAATTATAATCTAATTATCTTTGGCTCGTTGCAGTTTGTGATTAAGCACCCAGAGGAGTATCTGATTTCCGTAGAGGGTTGGTATAGCTCTGAAGAAGGTCTCATTCACGCGATCAACTTCAAGACCAACAAGAACGATTCTGGTTACATGGGGGTTACTGTAGACAAAGCAAAGGATACTTATTTTATTGTCCAAGATGAAGGCAAGAAGATCGTCGGGTTTCATGGTTTCTCCAACAACTATCTCAAATCCATCGGAGCTTATGTAGTTCCAATCCCTCCCACGATTCAGGAAACTACGTGGGACGATGGATCACACCCGAAGGTGAAGAAAGTGCAGCTTACGTTCGATGACATGAGCATTCGTTCAATCCAGGTCACGTACGACGGAACCGGCCTTCAACCCCTTCTTCGCGGTACCGTTGGTCCTAAATCCGCCGAGGTTAGTGGGAGAGAGAGAGAGAGAGAGAGAGAAAAAACAATATGAAAACAAATGTCTTGGTACATTCAGTTTTGCATATAGTAAAGTATATAATTTTTATGTAACATAAAGTTTTCATATAAATCATCATCAGTTCACTTTGGATTCGGACGAGTACATAACGGCTCTTTATGGTCACCGCGAAACGAGCACGCAAAATGTTATAACGGCCTTGACTTTCACGACGAACAAGATGTGTTATGGACAGTACGGAAACAAGTCCGAATCCAGTGTCCCGTTTTTTTCTCGGGAGGTGCCCGGTGAACAGATCTCCGGTTTCCATGGTAGCAGTAGCGAGGTTCTCAACTCCATCGGATTCCACTACGCTCCCGTACCTGCCCATAAAGTGGACGCAGAAGGTGGCAACAGAGAGACCGAATGGGACGACGGGTCAGATCACGAGGGCGTGACGAAGATTTACTCAAGGACCGATGCCAGTGGCATTCAGTTGGTCAAGTTCGACTATGTGAAAGGCGGGCAGTTGAAAGAAGGAGCCCTCCGCGGCGTGGGGGGTTATAGTAGAGGTTCAACGCGAGAGGTACAGCTAATTAATTAATAGCTTTCCTTCAACGATTAACCTCTATCGAATTGTGTATGGAAGATTAGTGACATTATTAAATGATTTGGGCAGTTTGCGATTAACCATCCCAAAGAGTATCTGGTTTCCGTCGAGGGTTGGAATGACTCATCCAATGTCATTATGGGTATCCAGTTCAAAACCAACCTGGATGCTTATCACCACATCGGCTATGACATGCATGGTGATGATACTAAATTTACACTCCAAGTTCAAGACAAGAAGATCATTGGGTTTCACGGTTTCGCCAACAACCGGCTTACCTCCATTGGAGCTCATTTCATTCCATTAGCCTCCACCCCTTCACCATTACTGAAGAAGTTTCGAGGGTTTGGTGGGGATGGAGGGACTTCATGGGATGATGGTGCTTTCGACGGTGTAAGAAAAGTGTTTGTGGGACAAACCACAATCGGTATAGGAGAGGTCAAGTTTGTGTATGGCAAAGGTGATGCGGAAATCGTTGGAGATGAACATGGAAAACGTATACCCATGGGAGGCGAGGAGGTACATTTTACTTCTTGCTTTCTCTTTTGTTTTTCTAATTATTATTACCCGTTTTTTCTTTTCTTCTGAACTAATGTCAATTTTGTTTTGTTTTGGTTTCCTTTTATTGCAGTTTGTGCTTCAGTATCCAGAAGAATACATCATAGAAGTGAAGGGCTTCTACGATAAGATCACTGGGAGTAAGACCAAGGTCATGACTATGCTTAAGTTCATAACTAATATGCGAACATCTGATCCCTTTGGACCTGAAGCTGGCGAACCCTTCACACTCAAGTTGGAGGGCCACAAGATTGTTGGATTCCATGGAAGCTCCACTGATCGGCTTCACAAAATTGGAGTCTATGTCACTCCCATCACCAATTGATCATGGAGATCAGAAGAATTTGTCAACTCTTTTGATGGTCTCTCCAATTTGAATAAGCTGATTCTACTTATACTTGTTTTCTGTTTTTTTCTTCTTGTGTTTCAACTCTTTCTTTGTGTTATTTTTGTTCTGTCTTTTGAATTTTAATAAACGAGGTTTGTTCTGATGATATTTACCTAGTTCCTTGGTTATATATGTTGGAACTAATGGGCTGAATAAAATTGTGGACAAATGTGAAAAGAAATAGGCTTTGGCTCATGTAAAATGAATGAGAAAGTTGAGTGAGTTAAATGAAGCTGGAGCACTTCATTTGTCCCACATTGGAAAGAATGAACTTTTTCCTCTTGTTTAAATATAGACATTTCCAAACAATGTTCAATAGCATTTAGTGGGAGACTATGGAGGTTGAGAGAAAGTGGGCCATTATGCAAAAACACACACGCGCCGCTGCAGTGCCGGGCTTGGTCTTGGGTCTTGGTGAATGTGAGCTTCGCCCACAAAAGACTATTCCTTTTGGGCAAAATTCGTATTAACGTTTTTGCTAAAGCCCAACACCAAATTGCATAATGTCGAGAATAAATCTTCTAGAAACTTCTAGAAGATTGCGTTCAGATTTTCGGTTTGATTAACACGAAAAATAAATATAGAATATTTCATATCCCTTAAGTCGGCTGTTTCGCTTCCACGCTAAGTAAAAGGATATTCTCCGAATATTCTTTCCTTGCGTGTAGAGCATATCCCTTGCGGATCAAGCTTTCTCTCAGGTATAAATAAAGGGCCTCACCCCTCTCATTATTCATTCACTCAAAAATCTTCTCTCCAGCAAATCTCCTACATCTTTCTTCTTCTCTAAAAACGTAAGTGTCTCGAGAGTATAGCGTAGAACAGTAATTCACAGATTCTATAGTCGGGTGCTGCGACTATAGTCTCAACGTAGTTGTATCTTGGGACTCTCAATCTCATCAAACCGCCACACTGCGGGAGATTTATTGAGTTAAGGAAAGAGATCAAATCTCGCCTCTATGTATTCGTCAATTTCCTTAAGTTTTTTTTTTTCAATCGTTTTTATTACTATATAATATTTATATTATAAGATTTTCATTCGTATTTTTCAATCTGTATTTTCGCGGTCCTACAATATATATTTTTACCACTCCATAGAAAACAAAGGTTATAAAATCTCAACGAAGAAACCTCCTTTATTTAGAAAGCCAAAAGCAAGCAACAAACACATTCATTACCTTGAGACAAACCAAATACAACTCCAAAGACTCACAAGGCACTCTTAGTTATACATGACCCCGGCATCTCAGAGTTGTTCTACATCACTTGCTATGGGCGCCACTTTGACTCAATTTTCAACATCTTTTTGTAAATTCTCTTTTGCAGATTCGCAATCAACACGTAATATTAAAAAAAAAAAAATTTGTTTATTAAATCATCTTGAAAGTTAGAAATACCGTTTACGATAGATAAAAATTAGTTTTTAACTATAGAATAATTCTTTTGGGGTCCAAGCCAAACTCCAGCATGAAAACGGACTATAGATTCATAGGTATACTCTGAGTTATCCTATGAAGCTATTTTGCTCACTTTGCAAGCTCTCAGCTTTTTGGAGTATTTTTGATTTAATTAATTAGATTTTTTTTCTCAACCGGATAAAGACGCGGAGTTTGCAGTATGGGTCGGGTATTTTTTTGGCCATTTATGAAAACACAGGAAGCTTTGTTTTTAAAGCCGCACCTCGATCTTCTTCTTCCTTGAATCACTTCGTCTGATCCACTGTTCTTATTTCGCGATTTCTGAAATTTGGATCTACGGTGTCTGGATCTGGATTTTCTTGCTCCTTCGGTCAATTTCGGAATCTCCTTACAGCTTCAAAGTTCTCGAACAGGTTCCTTCTCCACCTGCATATGTCAGATTTCGTTCTTCCTATTTAAAGTCGGATTTTTTCATCTCTATAGATTTCCGTTTTCAGGAGACTGTACGATTTCGTTCATTTTGATATTAAAGTCAGATTTTGATATTAATCGACGGATTTTGGGGTTCTTCTCTTGGGTTTTAAAAGGGATTCGGAAAATGGCAGAAGCTAGCTTCTTGGTCAACCTTAATAACACTCTAGCTGATCAAAATGTTCTTAGGAACAACAATGACAATGCAAGTAAAACAATTCGCTGTAAAATTGCATGATCTTCTTGAGTTTTGCATGATCTTGATTTTTGATGTTATTTGCTGCAGATAGGTACATTGAGTAGTAAAATGGAAGCTTTGTCGATAGGGGTTTTGTTAGAAAGAATGGAGAAAGAATATGAATCGAGCTTTGTCTCCAAATGCATTGATCTTCAAGATGCATCTGTACAGTAGATCTTGCAACGGCCAGTCAGTCTTTGCCTTTCCGATCTGTCCTCTTTGCTTTTCAAGTCCCTGATTTTGAAGTCAAAACAAGAGTAGCAGAAGTTTCGTTCAGGTTGATTTATGCAACAAAAGCTGATTTCAGACAAGGGTCAGGTTTAAACAGAGGTCTACCATCTTGGCTTCATCTCTGCCTCTACGTCTACGGTAATGCTTCCGTTATTCAATTTCGGACAGAACAAGAACTAAAATTTGTCCTTAGGTTCGATAGATCGAGTAGAATGTGTTATGTTGTTTGTTTGGTGGTATGCTGGCTGGTTTAGTTTGATAGGTTTGGAATTGAGAAGCTTTATTGAAATATGCTGGTTCAGGTTTGATAACGATGGTTGTTTGGCTGCAAGTTCCTATTTCTTTTTGTGTCTGAGATGTTGATTGGTAACTTAAGTATTGCAACTGTATAGTAAAGAAATACAGAAACATAAGTTAGTAGAAATGAATCATTTGACAATTCATTTGATTTCGGAGTTTCGATGGATCGTCACATCACTACTCTTATTCTCATCGTTCTCTCTTACATCTGCAGGTACATTTGTATTGAGGGAAATGATCTATCTTTGTTGAGGATAAAGGATCAATCTTTTAGTCATAATCTTCTTTGGTTTTTGCATTTATGCGTTTGAGGATAAAGGATCAATCTTTTGTTCAGTTTATGCGTTTTTCAGGTAGAGAGTTTATCTATCTTGCATTCTATTTGTTTCAGTTTACAATTCTAAAAACATAATCACACAGCAATTTTTATAGGACAGAAATTCTATTACAATATTGTTTGTTTTGTTTTATCCCCTCCCTCCCCCACCCCACATGATTTTTGTTTTTTCTGTTTATAATTGTAAGTTGTCATTGAATTAGATTAGTCCTCTTTATTTTATTTTTTCTATCACAGATAATACATTTTCCTCCCATAAAGACCATTGCATTGATGTAGTTTTAGAGAAGACTAGCACATATTTTTGTTTTTGGAAGAATTTGGTTTGATGCATGGCTATTCAAAAGTTTGTATATTTGATTTAAATGGTTAATTGCATTGAGATAACTTTTCATTTAAATCCCAGTTATTATACATTTCATAAGAATGTTTTTACAATTATTTAATGCAACTAATATTTTTAAAATAAAAATAAATAAAGATACTCCAACAGATTCTGGATTTCACTGATTTTTGCTCATATTTTTAAAGATATTTATTGGTAATTTTATTAATTTAAAATTTAGTTTATAATTTTTTGATAATTAGAACATAAATTCGTTTCAAATAAGATTCTATTAATTTGAGATTTGGAGATATTTGAATAATTAGTTCATAACAAGATAGTGGATATGATATCTACGAATCATTTTACTTAAACACCATATTTTTATTAATTTTTAGTTCGTTTGTAAAGAATAATTTTAAGTCTTTCTAATGTGTATTAATAGATTGTATATTTGATTTAATTGTTTTATTTTTTGTTTTATTTTTGCTACGAAGAATCAGAAGAAATAGAGCCAAGTTTTCTTTTTCAATATGATTGTTTGAAACCAAATTGTTAATCAGATTTTGTTTGGCGGGAACATTGTAGAATATAATTCTGTTAAATTTGTTAATCAAATATTTTTGGCAGAAACATTGCAGAATTGTATGTTTTAGCGATTATTTTTTTAAACATTTGAAAATAATTTTTCAACTTTAAATTTGTTCACGAAAATTTACAGATTTAAATATTTGTGAAAATTAACAAAATTATATTTTCATTAAAACCATATAATATTTTCGAAAAAACGAGTATTTTGAGTGCAATATGTAGAGGATATTGCTATTTAATTTCTCAAAATGAATTTAAACTTTTTAAAGAAGATTTGCCATGACAAAATTATATAATTTTGGGGTAAAAAATTTGAAACAATTTCTCGACCTAAAATTTGTTGGCGGGCAATTTGAAGATTTAAGTTTTAGTGAAAAATTAGCAGAATAATAATTTTGGCATAAAAACCTTCAATACAAATATTTTGAGTCAAATATGTAATGAATATTACTATTTTCTTTTTCATTGCTTAGTTATGCATTTTTTAAAAATGTTGTCCTTTTGCTATATTTTTTAGCATTTAGTGTAAAAGTCTTAAATTTAATTGAATCATATGGCTTTCTAAAATTTTGAAAACTCATATAAATATTTGGAAATGTTAAACAACCAAGAGTGAATAATACACTATAAATCAATGATTAGATACTCACATTTTATCTAAAAATAAAGAAAAATATTTTAAATAAACAGTAAAAAATAATAAAAGAAATTTAAAAATATATATTAATTTTAAAATAATATTAAAAAGTACTGAATGAACAATAATCTATATTTTGAAAAAAAAAAAAAAATTAACACAATTTTGTGCATTAGATGCAGGGTATTTTTCTATACATATATAACATAATTTTCAGATAAGAGGTTAATCTAAATTCGAAACTTAACTATAAATAACTAAAGTTTACCATACACACGCGCCTAATGCGCGTGCAATCATCTAGTTTTGTTTAATTAGGATCCCCTCGTAATCTATTTCCATGTTTTATACTATCATAAATGCATGAGGATGAGGAATAATTATGCATGGTAATGTTGTAACTTTAATTTTTCTTAATATCTTGGAGTATACTATTATGCAAACTAGACCACGGAACTGGATTCTTTTGCAACCTCTCAAACAATGGATAAATAGTTTTTCTTAGGTAAAAATCAGATATATAGTTTAAGCATCCCAAAAATTGTTGTAGTTGAGTTTTTCCTTTATCTCATCTGGAAGTTTATTTGTAAATTCTATAGATCAAATATGGGTGTTTTAGATACTTGATAAATATTGTGTCCTACAAAACTTAATTTTGTTTGAAATCAAATATTTGACTCTTTTTTGCAGATACTACGAGTATATACTACAAGTCCACGTTTTTTTTTTCACTTACCAGGAGGTTATGGGCCGAAAACCGTACATGCATCCACCCTAACCCAAAATCACAACATGTAATATTAGTTTCGTCTTAAACGGCACTCGATTCTTGATTTAATAGTTTATATGTATTTTTGGTTTGATATGGTTTTGGATAGAATTATATAATTGCAATTACATTACTAACATAATTCCGTTATTAATCATAAATATTTTTAACATACACATAAACTTAATAAATTAATTTTATTTTAAATAATTTCAAAATCATGTTTAACAAAATAGCTTATAAATTTCTCAATCCAAGTCCGAGCTTCCGAGCTTTGAATTATTTTGGAAGTGATGCAATTGTCGATGGTTAACCTCATTTATGATAATTAACATTAATTAAGTTTAATACTCCCTCTGTTTCATATTACTTGTCATTCTGGCAAAATGTATCTGGACAATATCTGGATGTATCAAGCTCAAAACACATCTAGATACATCCAGATACATTGCAAATAAAAAATGCCAGAATGACAACTAATATGAAACGGAGGGAGTATATTTTTAAGTTTTTTATGCAAACTATATATTTTGCATTATTTGCAAACACGGTGCTAAAAGTGAAGTACAACAACATCATTAATAAAACGGTGCAACGTATATTATCACTTTTTAAAATAATGCTATAATAATTCTAACATTGCTTAATTAAAATAAAAATAAAAATATGTTGTATCAAGTGTTTTAGATCAGACATTTATTACCACATATTAACGTTAAGTACGTACTCGCCTATTGCTCTCTCTATATTATTTTGTTTTCTTTTTCTTCCTATCAGTACAAAAACGGTTGAGTACAATAATTTTTATATAAGATGATTCACGCACTATATCGTATGGAACATATGATATTGCACGTTTCTACCTGCAACGTATATTCAGATGTATCCTTTTCACACAGAAAAACATATAGTCAAAATGTGACTCTGAATACGTGGCCAGCATATAATATATATTTCTCGTGTTTAACGAGCAACTATCCATGCATGTGGTAATAATAATATCCATGAATGTGGTAATAAATGCTTGATCTGAAACGCGATTTTGATAAATTATTAAGTACAAACATTGAAAAATGAGATACGAGGCTTTGGCACGATTAAAATCGCTTATAAGTATAACTATAATCAAGTGGGTGGTGGCCTAGTTGTACACCTTACAAGTGTCCAAGGTCACTAGTTCAACTCCATTTGAGAAGAGTGATTTACGTCTTAACCGAGATGTTATCAACGGTCGACCAATTCGTAAGTACAAACTTGGAAAAATGAGATATGAGGCTTTGGCACTTGATACAAGAGTAATAAATGTCTGATCTAAAACGCGATTTGGATAAATTCGTAAGTACAAACTTGGAAAAATGAGATATGAGGCTTTGGCACGATTAAAATCGCTTAGTATAACTATTATCAAGCGGGTCCTAGTTGTACAGCTTACAAAGTGTCCAAGGTCACTAGTTCAACTCCATTTGGGAAGAGTAATTTACGTCTTAACCGAGATGTTATCAACGGTCGACCCCCAGACTTCGGAAAATAATATTATAGACCAAATGTCCGAAACTTATACCCTTTATCCCAAAAACATTTGATACAACATACTCATATTTTATTTTTATTTTCATTTTTAACCAAGCAATGTTAGAATTATAGCATTATTTTTAAAAATGACGCTAAATCTAATGAAGCTAATATACGTTGCACCGTTTTATTAATAAGTGTTGTTGTACTTCAATTTTAGCATCATTTATTTTTATTAGCCCTATTCTTATTTAATGGGACGGGATGAAAATTACGCATACCCCTAATTTTATTTAATTAGTGTATAAAATTTTAGGAGACAAAATTAAATTACAAAATTTAACATCCTCAAATTTTCTTCTAACGATGCATAAAGCAATGAGCATCCCTTCCCCTAGTAATCTATATTATTATTTGATATTTTGAGAAATAGAGCTCTCTCTCTCAAAATTAAAATGTCTAAATTACCACCCCTAATGAAATAATAGTTTTGATTTACCCTTAATAAAATAATAATTTTGATTTAAAAAATAATTTTTTATTGGATCATTAACAAAATTGCGTAGATATTTATCCTATAGAAAATCATAAAAACAAGTATTTGGTGTATTTTATATCCTAAATATACATGAATGACCTTAATCATATAAAACAAAAATTTGGTTATTGGTGAATTTCATAATTATGGAATGATGCATGTGGTCAACCCATAGAGTAATTAAGGGTAACAAGCGCTGAGCTCAGCACCTTAGTCCTTCTCTACCACTTTGAAAATCAAAACCAATCACATATGACTTCTAAATACCTATGCGTTTGCACTAAACAAGTGTTGGCTAAGATTTAGATTTTGTTAGCCAGGGGTTTGGCTACTATGTGTTATGTATGTTCAGATACTTCACTTGATTTAGTTTAATATAATTTGAAAACCATAATCTTCAAATTGTCTATCTAGTTTTTCTTCACCTCTAAATAAACAAATTTCATCAATTTATTTTTAAAGAAAAACTGAACCCTGCACATCGCGGGAAATCACCTAGTTCATTGCGTTTACTAAATACGTACTAGAACGAGCTAAGAGCATCTTTAACGCACAAACTCTACAAAGGTTCTGACACAAAAAAAAAAAAAAAAAAAAAAAAAAANTCTCTTGAATCGTCTTAGTGGGAAGGAGCGACTCTGACCTGGGTTGGACAGGTGGCGTCAATTGATTCATCACATATATTATTATTTTTTAAACATTTTTCTTCAAAATTCATGTTTTTTTAATAGTTAAATATTTAAAGAGCTTATGAAATAAGCTGTGCGTTAATGATGCTCTAAGAAAAAAAATCCTACTTAGACTAATCAAACCTTTAATCAACAAAAAAGAGAGTAAAACTAAGACTAATTAAACCCCCACTATTAAACCTTTAAACTAAGACTAATCACCTAATATCAATTTTTCTTCATGCCCATCTATCTAACCCCCACTCTAATTAGTTTAGAACCACTAGTCCGTGAAATAGCATAAATATAAACGAAAAATTACTGGTGATGATTAATTTGAGTATTACAAAGCACACAGAGAATAAATATTGTTACTTTCTACCACTGTAATTACTAGAAAATTGAATCCGCGCATTGCGCAGGATTAAAACTATATCATAATTTTATAATATCAAAATAAATCATCATAGTATTTGGCACATACAAAACTAAAAATTTACAATCTATTTTGTAAGATGTTAACTTCGCAATTCATCTACGACATTACATAATCTTTCATTTTTCGGTTCTTTTATACTATATATATAAGCATTTGTATTGAAATAAAAATTCTTAAAAATTGCGTCGTATTTTCTCTGAGAATATGATACAAAACAATATGTATCACTATTTATGTTTTTTTTTTTTTTTTAGCATTTGAGCATTGTGACTATTGATTATTTTCTTACTATTTTAGTTTTGTAAATTTAGTATTTTTGACGTACATATAATTTTAAAGCATACATATCAGAATATTTAAAAATCTTGAAATGTTCAATTTTAGTGAAAGTTATGGTATTGGTATTATTCAAATTTTCCACTATTTTAACTAAATTATTTTTTTTTATTTTTTTTTACGGTTTTAACATTTTAAATAGGAAAAAACTTATATACAATTTTTTAGTTAAAAATCTAAATATTTCATGACATTTTCTCTACTTTATGTTACAATTTTCTTTAATGTTAGATTTCAACTTATCATATAACTAAAACTTAATATTAAATTTGTTTATATGTTTTCTTAATTTTATGTTTTTGTAAAATTAAAATATGAAGAAATATGAATAGTCATGTATTAAATAAAAATAGTAAATATAGTTTAATGTTATCTTTTACTTTTGATGATGTCAACACCTTAGATAGAGAGACACTCTCCTATTATATACTTCCCATGTCCCCATTATATAAGCTGTTTTGGATATAGACA
Source organism: Noccaea bulbosa (assembly GCA_900406535.1). NCBI lineage: Eukaryota > Viridiplantae > Streptophyta > Magnoliopsida > Brassicales > Brassicaceae > Noccaea > Noccaea bulbosa. The sequence goes on from OVBJ01003067.1 coordinate 13,657, forward strand.
CACAAATTAAGAAATTTGTTTTTTTAATAACAATATCATTTAATAAGTTATTTCAACCAATCACCAAATTAACTGCATAATCTAATTGGTTACACAATATTCAATAAAATAAAAATTACATAGAAAATGTAAAACAACTTATATTTTGAAACAAATTTTTTTTCTAAAACAGCTTATATAATGGGACAGAGGGAGTATAAGATTGGAGAGATAATAAATAATGTTGTGAGTAATGAGAGAAATGGAATGATCTTATTCATGTGTAGAGAGC
>OVBJ01003068.1:0-13919 GCA_900406535.1 Noccaea bulbosa
TGAGATCAAGAAGAAAATCAACTTACTCACGATAAAATTAATCGAAAGAAAAACTCCTAATGGTAGAGGCGAAAGAAATAAGTGAGATTGATGATTTTTTTGTTTAAATTATTTTCAATAATTATAGTTAAAATATTTTAAATGGCAAAAAATTAATATTTTATGTAACAAGTAAAAATTACAAAAAATATTTAATTATTTGTATATTTGATTTGTATGTTTTTTAAGTTGATGGTTAAATTTACAAAAAAAAAATAGTTTACGGGTTTTTNTAGTTCGCGGATTTTTTTGCATAAAATATTTTAAATTTTATGACAAATATAGACAGGAGCTATATAGCGGGTGACTTTGGAGTTCAAGGGATTGACTTGCACGTAATATAATTGAGGATTTAATTTGCAAAAAAAAAAATTAGTTCACGGTTTTTTTTCACAAAACCCAATTTAAAATGCTACCTCTAAGACTAGTTACAATGGGTGAGTTGAAAAAAAAATTCAACAGTTTAAATACTACAATGATGAGTTGAATCGAGTGTTGAAAAGGAGGTGGAGTAATTGAAGTTGAAAAAATTCAACTCCGTTGAATAAGAAAAATGAGCGACAGCTCTGCCACATGGCAAATTCTTATTGATCGAAAAAATAATAACAAATATTAATATATAATAAATATAAGTGTTGTGTTTTCATTGGTTGATTAGATTCTTGGTTTGTTTTTATCCTCCAAAAGATAGAATATCGATTATCTCATAATAAATTAAATATATAAAAAAATATTTATACCAAAATTCATCATTTTTCATTCTCTACAAATAGAGACTTGTTTCAGTTGATTTGGACACAAAAAAAAACTCATCTTATTATCTTTGGTTTCCATATTTAGCTTCAAATAAATTTTGGTTTTTGTTTTAAACTTTTTTTTAGTGCAATGGATCCCAACAGTAACCCTTTTAATACCCAAAATTCTGTAAATCATCCTTTCAATTATCCAAATCCAAACAATTATCCATTTCCAAGTCAATCTTCCAACCAACCCCAAAATATATCAAATTATGGGTTTTCTCCAAATTTTTCATGCCACCTACAAATCCAAACTATTCTCCATATTATGGATCTAGAATGCCATATTCGTTTCAACCACCTCCTTTTTCTTCTACACCAACAAGTAATGAAGTTGTTTCAAATGTTGAAACGACTGAATTTCCAGAATTTTCTACACAAATGACACTTGGTGGTATGAGTGGTGTTGATGAATCCACTCCAACTGCAGAGGATTCAAGTCATGCTCGCCGGAAAAACTCCAAATGGACCACAGAGCAAAATTTGGTGCTACTGAGTGGCTGGATAAAATATGGAACAGACAGTATTGTCGGCAAAAACCAAAAAGGTGAATCATATTGGAGAAAAATTGCTGAATATTGTAACAAGTACTGCTCATTTGATCCTCCACGTGATGGAGTTTCATGTAGAAATCATTTCAACTATGTGAGCCCAAGGTTGTCCAAATGGGTTGGAGCTTATGATAACGCTAAGCGTATGCAACAAAGCGGGTGGTCGGAGCAAGACATATTGGCGAAAGCGCATGAGCTCTATTCAAGTGGAAATAAAGGAAGGTTCAATTTAATGGAGGAATGGCTTAAAGTTCGTGATCAACCACGTTATAGGAGTCATGTAGGAGGAAATACTGGGTCTGGAAACAGCGGATCCAAGAGATCTCGCGAGAGTGATGCTAGTGAGTCCAACTCTGTAGGATCTAGTGTTCGTCCAATGGGAAGGGACGCAGCTAAAAAACAGAGTAAAAAAAAAGGTAAAAGTGCTGCTTTGGATATGGTCGATGAAGAGTGGAATGAATTCAAAAAATTGAAGGAGCAAGAGATGGCACGACTAGAGAAAATAGCCATACAACAAGCTGAGTCAAACAAATTATTGAAGGAAAAGAATTATGCAAAGAAGATGAAAATGTTTATAAAGCTGAGTGAAAAAGAGCATCTAAATGATCAGAGCAAGCAGCTGTTAGAGAAGTTGAGCTGTGAACTATTTGAAAATTAAGTGTTGTTAAATCTCTTTGTAATTTTTCATGTTATGCTTTCATATTTCTTTGTCACTTTCTACTTTAATGTTTTTTTTTAAGTGTATGTGTGTATTTCCACTATGTGGTTCAATAACAGTTCTTTGTTTGTTGAATGTATGAGTGTATTTTGTCACTCTTTGCTTTAGTAATATCACATTGTCAGTATTTTATGACTTTTTTTTAGTGGAACCCGTGAATTTCAGATTTTAGTGGGAGAATCCAATCTTTTATCATAATTACTTGTTGAATGTATGAGTGTATTTTGTCACTCTCTACTTTCTCTCCTTTAATAATGTTACTTTGTCAGTATTTCATGACTTTTTCTTCTGTAGAATCTGTGACTTTCAGATTTTAATGGAAGAATCCAATCCCTTATCATAATTGTTTTTTGAATGTATGGATGTAATTTGTTCAGTGGAACCCATATGTTTTTCTTCAATGGAATATGTGACCTTATCTACTAATTATGTAAATATAATGTTTGTGTGGAATCCGATAACTTCCACCACTCAAATTGTAATAAATAGGAACTCATTCTTTCATTGATGTACCAATACAAACAATCTCACCTTACTTAATCTCAATGGATCCATCAAATTTTCCTTTTGATATTGAAGCTTACAAAAAACAGTCAGAAATTGAAGAAAGGTACATCATTAACCGGTTTAGAGAGCGTCGTAAGAAAATAGAGGAAGACTACGCACCTCGGAGCAAGAGGAAACACTTCAAGAGAGACCATGGAGCGGCAAACCAAAGATTGATCGACGACTACTTTGCCAATCAACCTATATATGATGATGCAATGTTCCGTCGACGATTTCGAATGCGAAAACATGTATTTCTTCGAATCGTTGAAGATCTATCAAGAAGTGACATCTACTTCACCCAACGAGTAGACGCAGCTAATAAAGAAGGTATATCTCCACTAGTAAAGTGTACCACAGCTATGCGAATGTTAGCATATGGTGTGGCGGCTGACGCGGTCGATGAATACATCAAAATTGGAGGTACTACAGCATTAGAGTGCTTGCGTAGATTCTGTAAGGGAATCATACAACTGTATGAGCCTGTATATCTCAGAGCTCCAACTCAAGATGACTTGCAAAGAATTTTGCAAGTTAGTGAAATGCGGGGATTTCCAGGGATGATTGGAAGTATCGATTGCATGCATTGGGAATGGAAGAATTGTCCTACAACGTGGGAGGGTCAATATACTCGGGGAGATAAAGGAACCACCACTGTGATACTTGAAGCGGTTGCATCTCATGATCTATGGATCTGACATGCTTTTTTTGGGTGTCCAGGTACATTGAACGATATAAATGTTCTAGATCGCTCACCAGTGTTTGATGATGTTGAGCAGGGAAATACTCCTAAAGTGAAGTTCTTCGTCAACCATCGTCCATATGATATGACATACTATCTAGCTAACGGTATCTATCCTTGTTATCCAACCTTTGTCAAATCAATCAGAATTCCTCAGAGTGAAGAAGACAAGTTATTTGCACACTATCAAGAGGGATAATTTGGAGTGTTGCAAGCTCGATTTAAAATCATTCGCGAACCAGCTCGCTTGTGGGACATAGCCGATTTAGCTATCATCATGAGGTCTTGTATCATATTGCATAATATGATCGTTGAGGATGAACGAGATACGTATGCTCAGAAATGGATGCTCAACAATGGACTGATTATGAGCAGTATGAGGCAAGTGGGTCTAGCACAGCTCAACCATTCTCTACTGAAGTACTACCTGCATTTGAAAATCATGTGCGAGCTAGATCGGAATTACGTGATCCAACTATACATCACGAGCTACAAGAAGATTTAGTCAAACACATATGGGCTAAATTTGGAGTATCCCGTGGCTAAACAAATTGTTGAATCTATGTTTAATTTATGAGTTTTATTGTTTGTGAGTTGAGTTTGTTGTATTAATTAAGTTATGTGTTTTTTGTTGTATTGTGTGTTTATTAAAATGTATTGTGTTCTAATTTTTTCCGTTTTAATAATGTTTGTATCTTGTGTTTAGACTTGAAAAAAAAAATGGATGTTATAAAAATTAAAATAATAATATTTTTTCAATGAAAATAATAATTATTAATTTTAATTATATTAATTTAATTTAAATCGAAAATTATTATTAATATGTAATTAGATAACTTTTATAAAATAATAAAAATAATTAAATAGTGTGTTGAATTTTTTATTAAACAAAATCATTGTAAATAAAGATAGTTGAATAAATGTTGAATAATTATGTGGAAGAAAGAGAAGATGATGTGAAACGGAAAAAGTGGTGTTGAGTGTTGAAACCATTGTACATAGTCTAAGGTTTAAAGCAATTTTCCCTTTACAAATCCCTCGAGAGTCGAGACTGCCCTTTGGCGCCCTTCGTTTCCTCTCTTTCTCTCTCGCTCAAAATTGCGGAAATGGAGGAAATTGACGACACGGAAACCGAATCGCAGGTATCTTCGATTGCATTTTCTGCCTTTCTCTCTGACAATTTGTGTTTGTAATCGAAATCGGATTTTGCTTCTCGTCTCCTGAGAAATCGGATGATATGCCGTTTGTGATTGAAATCGGATTTTGATGTTCGTCTCCTAAGAATCGGAAGTTATGTCGTTGTGATCGGAGTGTGAAAGTCCGATATCTAGCTTTGGTAATTTAGGGTTTCGAAATCAGTACCTCGGTTCTGCTTTGAAATTGATGTATATCGATATCGAGAGTACATAGATTACTGATCCCTAGTTGTTCCCGTTCTAGCCTAGATTAGTCTAATCGGAATTGTTGGGGATCTAATTGATGCGTCGAGTTGATATCAGAAACACTAATTTCGGGGTCCCTGTGAAGTCGCACAGTTTGCACACACTGAGAGCCACTCCTATTAACACAATTGCATATGACAATTGTTACCAATTTGTTTCAATGCAATGCAGGTTTATATGGCTTGCATTCAGCATGGTCGGCGGTAAGTAATTGAATTCAACTTCTTCTTTTTTGGAGATTCATCTGTGCAATTTGGTTAAGAGACTTAACAATTTCTTATCAGACTTAACAGATTCAGTGGAATTTTGTGTTAGCTGCTTATCAAATGGACAAAATCATATGTATCATCATCTCTTTATGAAATCTGAGTAAGGATCGGTCTCTAACATACAAAAAAAAAATTCCCCAGAGTTGGAGTTTCTTACTACGACTGTAGTGTACGCCAGCTTCATGTGCTTGAAGTTTGGGAGGAAGATCTCTCAGATTTTACATTAATCAATATGGGTATAAATTTTCATTACGAAATGAGATGGAATCTGTACATGTAGTTAACACACTTTTTAATGAAGTTTGGTTGAGTAGTTTCTTCATTTGCAGCTAATTTTTTTCTTCATTTTTGTTCTGCTCACTTCATTTTTCTTGGTTATATGTCCAGTCAAATATCAAGCGAAGCCATTGGTCATTTACACGAGCACCAAAAGTGAAGAATCTTTTGTATCTGCTCTGCAGCAGAGTGGTATGGTGTATCTATTTGGCTGTGATTATGAGCCCTTACGTGTATGGCCTGGCATAATTTAATTGATTCTGCAGATGGATCTGACGAGAATACCACAGTGCGTCTCGTAAAGAGCTCAACATTCAGCTACGAGCAAGCGTGGCACAGGTACAGAAAGTGTAGTTATCTCAAATTTCCCCCTTATCTCTGTGGGTTTGGTTAGTCTGTCTAGCAGGAAAATCTTCCGTTCTAGTATCTTGACATAAAATGTCATATTTTCTTGACAAATGATAGTATATATCTGCTGTTTTACAATGATTTTATCTATATTGTGTAGACTGGTATATCTTCGAGTGACAGGAATGGATGATGGGTTTAACATCAAAGAAAGGATTTCTTATGTAAGTTACAGCAAGATAAATGTTAATCCAGCTTTACAATGAATTTTTTTAAGGTAGAATTTTGTGTTACTTGAGATGTACGTAGGCTTTACCCATATCCCACTGTATGACCTGCCCATTTGGTTACTGTAGTCGGTAGTTGGAATCTCAATCATAATGTCAAATTTACTGTTATTTTCGATGTCAGAATGAAATAACTAGACTTCGTAGCTAACTAGCTGTAGTCATTAGCACACTGTCTAAATTCTCTGTCTAATGCAGGATAGAACTAGCTGTTGGTCTTCCAAATAATTGAGTGATTGGTAAAATAATTCGTTTGTTGCTGTATGATTGTGAAGTTGCTTCATTTTCTTGTAAATTGCAGCTGAGTTCGATGATGGATGTAAGCAGTGAAGTCCAAGTCCGTGTTAGTGGGGGTCTTCTTGCTATATTAGAAAGTGAACGAATTGTGGAAACCCTGGAACAAAACGAATCTGGGACTGCTTCAATTGCAATTGATTCAGTCATGGAAGTACCATTGTATCCTCCAATATTCTGTTCTGTTTCTTTCGTTTTGGTGAAAAGTCATCTCCTGAATTTTTGGGATGGTAATGCTGCCTGCAAATCCTTTACAAAACTTTCAACAGGAACAAGTTTCTGAAACTTGATGCGGCTGCTCACGAGGCATTGCAGATATTTCAAATAGATAAACATCCAAGCCATATGGGAATTGGCCGGGCAAAAGAAGGGTAATTGCCTGAATGGCATGGCATACATATGGAACGTTATGTTCATTTTTCCTACTTTACAAAAGAATAATCTTCACTGATTCTTTGAAATGAAGGTTCTCGGTGTTTGGGATGATGAATAAGGTTTGCTTTCTTTGCATTGGTTCATTTTGGTTGGTGCTGCTTGGATATATGATTTCTTTTTTTTTTTTTGGCCTAATTCAGTGTGCCACACCAATGGGTAGACGCCTTTTAAGGTAATACATAGGTCTATACAAACTGTCCCGCAGCAACTGATGTAATCTTACTAACGGTTTCATTCTCTCTATTTCAGAAGCTGGTTTATGAGGCCAGTTCTAGATCTTGAAGTGTTAGACCGCCGTCTTAATGCTGTATCCTTATTCCTTTTGGATATTTTGTGAGAAAATTTTCCTTATGTCAACTAAAATCGGAGTTAGCGGCCAACAAGCGAGAAGAGAAACCAATAGGCTAAACTTTGAGTCTGCTTTCTGAAGCCTTATGCATAAAACAGCCTATCTCCCTTTATCTGAATGAGAAAATAGTTTGACCATAAATTGACAGAGGGTGCCTTTCACCAATGTTTTGGGCGGTTTCTTTTGACTGTATAAGATTTCCTTTTTCATTTCTTCAGTAGAGCTGATGGCATCATTGCGAGAGACACTAAAATCTGTGAAGGACATTTCTCATCTGCTCAAGGTATGTAGGTACCAATTATTCTATATTTCATATACTTTTAGCATGCATATTCCCTTGGGCCTTAAGAGTCTTTGAAGCAGAAATTGAGCATTTTCTTCCTAGACAGAGAATGTGGTGTAAATTCCATTTTTGTTTTCATAAGACCTGATTTTTTTGTTGGATATGTCATTCTTATGCTAAAACAAGAAATTCAACTCCCCGACGTCCCTTTGTACCAGTAACGATTGGACATCTTTTTTGAAGGTAAATTATCTTGTTTCACTCTAAGATCATCTTTCATATGGTGTTTATCCCCTCTCACTAATTAAATTCAGGACTTTCTTATATTATTTTCCTTCTCTACGCTTTAGTTTCTTCATTAGTTTTCCAAAAAAAAAAAAAAAAAACGGATTCTGTAATNCCTCTCATTAGTTACTTTGAATCTTTGCGAGCAGATCCTAGCAGCAATATCATTTAGAGTTCTATTAAACCAGTGTCCCAATATAATGCTATCTTATTGTGTGCATTAGAGTATTAGTGCGCTCTTGCACGTGAATAAGATATTTGAAGTTGGAGTTTCAGAAAGCCTCCGAGAGCATATGAGACGCTTCAACTTGGACATTATTGAGAAGGTTACTAATATTTGTTATCATCTAACAGCTTGTGAATCTTCAAGTGCTATTCTCCGACTCTTTGATTCACTTTCCTGGTTATTTTGCTAAGTTCTCTTACCATGCTGCAGGCCGGCTTATGTATCAGCACAGAGATAGATTATGTATTTGAACTGGTGGGTTGATTTTACGTTTCGTTTTTCTCCATTCCATTATCCAATGATGACTACAATTTGAGTAACAATTGACTAAATCTCACAGGCACTTGGAGTCATTGATGTAACTAGAAGCAAAGAGAAGGGTTATCAAACATTGGTGAAAGAAGGATTCTGTGCTGAGGTTACCATATATAAGTTCATTTTGTTTAGGTTGCCATACAATACTACTAGTTTTTTTTGCAAGTAATTCGTTTCTGATTTTACCAGTTGGATGAGCTGAGGCAAATATACGAGGAGCTGCCGGAGTTTCTGCAGGAGGTTCTTTCTACGTGATGAGTTCTCTTGATTGATAGTTGAAGTTAATCTGGCATCTCTTTTGAATGTTTCCTATTTCTCTCAGGTTTCATCGATGGAGTTAGAACACTTTTCTCATCTACAAAAGGAAAAGCTCCCTCCTTGTATAGTCTATATTCAACAAATTGGTGGGTCTGCAATTTCACAATTTAATGCTCACATACGTTCTATACAGTGTGTTATATACTTAATGTTTTGCTAGAACTGATTTGCTAAACATAATTACCTTTCAGAATTCAGACTCATTCCTAGCAAAACTGAAATTCAGTTGTAAAAAAAAAAATCAATATTTTTGGAACCACCCTGTCCTGGAAGTACCAGTTTAACTTTGGTGGCTTATGCTTCTTGATTGCTATATAGCTTTTCACCGAATGAGTGTCGTTAAAAATATCATTAGCATGCGTCTGTCTTCACATTTTGATAAAAGTTAGTTCCATTTTGTAAATGAATATACAAACTCATCCTCGTGCTTATCTTTTCTGCAGGGTACCTCATGTGTATCTTCGGAGAAAAACTTGATGAAACTGCACTTAATAAGCTTCCTGAATTTGACTTTGCGGTACATTGTGTTTGTGTTAAATATCTTGAATACCGTAGTTTGGATACTATGCATATATATCAGTGTGAAACATAAGCTTTCATTTACAAACTCTTTTTTGATTTTAGTTCTCTGATATGGATGGAGACACTCAGCGATCCTTTTATCATACCCCGAAGACACGAGAGTTAAATAACCTTCTTGGAGATATCTATCATAAAATTTTAGGTATGTTCTTCACACTGATTTATATTTTCCATGGCAAATCCTTCGTTTTTGAGTACAGGGATGTAGTAATTTTGTTTACAAATTTTGCTGACAGATATGGAGAGAGCGATTGTTAGGGACTTACTATCACACATACTTCTGTTCTCGTCTCACCTGCTGAAGGCAGTTAACTTTGTTGCTGAACTTGATTGGTAATCAGTATTTCATTCCATTTCTAGCCTCTCCTCTTAAAGAAACACTTTTTCACGTTTCTATAAATTTAACTACTAATGAAGAATAGATTCTTCTTGGCTTTTTCTAGCATTTTATCGCTGGCTTGTGTAGCCCATCAGAATAACTACGTGAGACCTGTTCTGACAATGGAATCATTGCTTGATATTCGAAATGGAAGGTGAAGTTGACTCTTTCACAGTTATCTCTTATTGTTGCATAATCCGAACAAAAAATTGCATCCGTAAATATCTTTACTGGTTTGCAGGCATGTTTTGCAGGAAATGGCGGTGGATACATTTATCCCGAACGACACTGAAATCAATGATAATGGTTGGCTCATTGTTGATACATGCGTGCATAAAAACTTGACGTGTGCGCTAGTCTATGTTTATCACCTGATTGCAAGCTCGTTCTGTCCCAGGTCGAATTCATATCATTACGGGTCCTAATTACTCAGGAAAGAGCATATATGTAAAGCAGGTCAGCTTTACTATCTGAAGTCTTGTTTCTCTTCTTCCAATCAAAGTGAACTTCACCATCATGAATTGACAACTCAAGTCGAAAATTATATCTGACTTGCTATTTGTAGGTGGCTTTAATTGTTTTCCTATCCCATATCGGAAGCTTTGTACCAGCAGATTCAGCAACTGTTGGTTTAACTGATAGGTCAAAAGTCCTGCATTCTTTGATCCTTCTAGAATCGCTTTTTATGCATATCTTTCATTACTAAGACCATTCGTGCAATAACAGGATATTTTGTGCAATGGGAAGCAAGTTCATGACCGCGGAGCAATCTACATTCATGATAGATCTACATCAAGTAGGAATTATGCTAAGGTATTTCTGAACTGCTTCTATCTTTGCTTTATTCCAAGCAGCTCCACTACTAATAGGCACTTGTGAACCGGTCTCAGTCGCTTTTGTGAGTAAGTGACTTCTTGTTCACGAGCTCTGTTAGTTTAGAGTTTCATGGGGTCCTAAGACTGAAAATATCAATCACATTCACCTGTGGAAGAAACCAAGATGTGCATTGCCAATGGCACTTATGATCATGTTCCTAATAATTTTGATTGGCTTAAATTCTCCAGGCAGGCAACTTCAAGATCTCTGTGTCTCTTAGATGAGTTTGGTAAAGGCACTCTTACAGAAGGTCTGTTTGTTTACGGATTCTCAGCTCTCTGCTTTGCATAGAAAGGCAAATGTTTTTGAAAAACTTCTGCATTACCTAAAAACTATTTGTGAAACGCAGATGGTATTGGCTTGCTTGGTGGAACAATTAGTCACTTTGCTACATGTAATGAGCCACCAAGGGTATATCTTTGTCTTGTCTGTCTTTCCATAGAAGCTAATATATGTTCTTTCTCTTACAAACCTGGATCGAGTAGCATGTAACATGACATGGACTATTGCTACTGCATGATTTCAGGTTCTAGTATGCACCCACTTGACTGAACTACTTAACGAGAGCTGCTTACCTGTTGTATGTACTCTGAATCAATTGCTTAAAATAACTTGTTATATTTCAGGTTTTGATTACTTCAGTAGTTCATCGCTTCGTATTGAAAGATTCTCCTTTTTCCCAATTATTACAGTCTGAGAAGATTAAATTCTATACAATGAGCGTTCTGAGGCCAGATACAGAATCTGCAAGCATGGAAGAAATTGTTTTTCTTTATCGGTATGAACTATGAAGTCTCAGCGACTAGCAAATGCCTACCTAAACTGTCTACATTCTTAATACTTGGATGTTACAGCAAATGGTTTTGTTTGCAGACTCATTCCAGGACAGACGTTGCTGAGCTATGGTTAGCATTTTCATATTTTGCGTTAATATTATTGTCTAAGTGAGCCTCGTGTGAATACACCAATGGTCACCAAATCTACTTTTTTTTATCTACTATCTCAGGTCTGCACTGTGCACTACTCGCTGGTACGATTGGAAATCCCTATGTGCAAATCTGTAACTCTAATCAGTTAATGATAATATTGATAGATCTAATGATCTATATACTAATCTAACTTCACGAAAGGAATTTTATCACTATTTCTTGATTTGCAAGGTGTCCCGGAGGAAGTAGTGAAGAGAGCAGTCATCGTGTTGGACGCATTTGAGAGTAACAACAACATCGATAAACAAAACCTTGACAACATATCGTCTCAAGATCAAGCATTCAAGGTCTTTTTGCTCTCTCTCTCTCTCTCCACAAACTTTACCTCTTCTCTCGATTCTGTTCTCATTGGCTTTACCAATCTTTTTACTTTACCGAATGAACTCTCACAGGATGCTGTTGAAAAGTTTCTGGCATTGGACACCAGTAAAAGTGACATCCGTGCCTTCTTTCAGGACATGTTCACTTCTTAAACCGTAGTTATATCATAGATAACCTCCACAGGGTATTTGATACAGAGAAATCAATGTTCCTAAAACAACAATTTCTGGTTCATTGAAGAAGATCTAGAAGGAAGAATAGATCTTCAAACATTGATGAACACATGTGGATTACAGAGAAGAAGAGAGAAAAGATAACAATCTCAATAACAATTTTTTTCTGAATGAATTGATAATCATCGTCGCTTCCTTTTTATTGTTTCACTCTTCTACCAAAACCTCTTTTAATTGCAGCCCCGCCGTGATTCAGCTCTCTAAATCTGGGCCCTCCACGTGTTCACTCCTATCTTATTTCCTATATCAAATCCTCCCGATCGAAAAACCTTGAAGTCAAGGTTAGGAAGAATGAAATTCCTTCTGCAGATCATAGATTCATCGAGAATTGCCCAAGTAGTTTTCTCAAACCATCAAATAGCTTTCAGTTACCATTTCCTGTGAGAAGCTCTAGCCTTGGTGATTTCTTTGTATTTAAAAGGAATTTCATGAAAGTGATACACCTCATAACCAGCCATGTAGGAGCCTAAAAACCACCGCAACAAATAATTCTCTTCGTCTTGTCAAATATGTGCCGCAGTCGATGTGTTCTTCCATCAAGTAACCACAAGACTTTAGCAGCATAGTGATCTCTCTTCTTTTAATAGTGCCGTTCAAAGTAGTAGCTCCCATCAATTAATCCAGCGCATAACCACAATATTGTTTGAGCAGCTGATTTGAGAAGAAAATATGGAAGGATAACCAGCTCCGGTGGCCTTGGAGAATGATACACATCATAGGTGGAAGCTAAAGGATTGTCAGAATGCTCCATCTTGAACTTGACAGCATGAACCCCTTTGAGAGCATCAATTATCGCTTCTTGTCTCTTTAAGAACCTCAAAGGAATAAAACCCTGACAATTTTCCAGATTTCCTTTCACCTTTGTGGTTTCTCTTTGGTGTTTGGATCCCACAAAATCTGTAAAACCCAATTCCAGCAGCAAACAATTCCTAAAGTATGAGTCACATTCCCATTTTTCCTTCAGCCACCACATGGTTTATGCATTTCCTGTCTGCATTTCCTGTCCGTCAATTTGCAGCTTCCAAGGGTTTCTGCTACACTTGATTTCCTGTCTTACGATCTGATGCTTGTTGTGAGACAGAAAGCTGTAATTCTTCTTGGTGCTCTTCGTGGTATCTCCAACAGTACTGCTTAAATCGAATAGTAGATAGTCTTCATGAACCTCATTGCCCAAGTATGCTGTGCTCTTCTTGTATTTAAACCACCAATCTTTGGAAACCCAACTTACTCATCTTTGTATTTAAACCACCAATCTTTGCACAATTTCTTTTGGGCCAACTCGAATTTGACCGTACCAAATCTTTTGGGCAAACTGAGCAACTTTTGACGAACTAAAACATATAACAAGAACAGTCACTTAAGATCGATGAGCCAAACCTGTGAGAGAAGCTCCAGATCAATAGTTTCAGTTCCATGGATTCCATGACATTATCCTACACACAAACTGAACTGGAGATGAACCCACAAATGTAACTGTCCAGGAAACGTGTTATTAGCTAACAATTCATATAATTGTTTATCAGCCTGTAATGCTACTTGCAGTAACTCCAAAACTGAGATTATCGTCCGTCATCTTCATCTTCCACCTTCCGTTAAGGTTTGCAACCTGGATATACGAAGCGATCCAACTCACCCATAACGGCTTCTTCATATTGATTGACCACTCACCGTTTGCAATAAATAATATCGCCTTTCATGGCTTCTCCAATCCGATTACCTCCCTATATAACCCACCATCATGCAGTCACCTGACAACACCACAACAATTTCAAAGAAACCACCGCAATAGCATTACCAAAGTACCCAAAGCTTTGTCCACTCCTGCAGACCCAGCGACGTTCAAGATACTCGACAACATTGACGGCCGATTCTGCAAAGAGGAGGTCTTGGTTCAGTAAAAGAAGCGGAGGAGAGGCTGCTGAGGATTTATGAATCCGCCGAGAAGAATGTAACGGGGGATGAGGAGAGTGTAACACCCGTCTCTTTCTTACCCAAGACGGCGTGTCACGTTCGTAACTT
>OVBJ01003069.1:0-13910 GCA_900406535.1 Noccaea bulbosa
GTGCTTTCTTATTGGCTGTGAGCTTCTTCCACGACGCCAGTTCCTTTCGAGGTTGCTCATATCCGAGACTCTGTCACCCACATAACATAGCAAAGAGCTAAAAATAGGTACAGTAGTAAGGGGATTTCAGCCCTATATTTCCTCAAAAGACCGTGTAGCATAAAACCGTAACGTAATAAAGGGAGAAACCGTAGGAGACTAGCACTTCACGATGATCACAGATTGGAGAGGAGCGATATCTTTTTCTTTCTTAAGGTGGTCGATGGTGCTTGTGATCCCGAGGCTATTACCAAAATGATTGCTCGTCTCGTCGGAGAGTTAAAAAGCAGAAATGATCTTATAACACGAAAAGTGTTCCGGAGATTTGTATTTCACATAGATCAGTTAGATCTAGATATTCTTTCGTCGATACCAGCTTCAGTCTAGACCTTCAATCTTCTCTATAGTCACGAGACAAAATAGGTCTGAATTATCACCAATCTTAATCTTAGCACAAAGCTAGAATAAACACCGATCCTGTCTTAGCAACCGCTAGAAGCCTGTGATACCTTAGAACTCAAGCAATCCAAGATGAGAGATCTTTTACCACACCTGTGAACAAACCGTAAGCCAGGAAAGGATCTGTCTACGTCGTGGGAAGGGTGTGGTGGTGTCAGATCTCGATCCGTCGTCTTAAAGTTCAGAAATCAAGGAGGAAGAGAGACGCCTTTGGAATGCCTTTGGAGTCGCCCTAGCCCTAGCCGCCATCCTTCCAATATTGGTTAATTAAACGATCAAATGACTGATCCTTCTTTGAAATTCTATTTTGAATTATTCATTTGATTTCCTACTTTTCTGTATTAATTATGGATTATTTAAAATCCTAATGGAAAAATTCAAAATAAATATGAGAAAAAATGTTTTGTACCATAAAAATATATTATGTTATTTTTAAACCGTCTGATATATTATATTTTATTGCAAATTACAAAAACAATTACAAGGAAAAAAATTTTAATGGACAAGATCCACTTGAAATTGGAAGCTGTCGAAGAAAGTGATGATCAACTAGCTAATGTCTCCTACAACGTTCAACAAGCCCTAGTTGATAGAACCCTAGAAGCAGATAACATTTCTCAGGCTGTGCTGTTGTTCTTGTGGAGGCGTAAAATTAATCTCTTTTCTATGGTGAAACTCTTTGGCTATTCACTGTCATTGCTATAACTCCAGTTCAATCAATGGATGGTTGCTAATAATCAAATTTTGATTTTAAAAAAAAAAAAAAAATTTGTTAAGGAGAAGAGAAGCTCCAGCTTTACTGGTTAATCAACTGAAGAACGGACACTTCAATGGCGTCGGTGTAAAAACTAAATCCAAGACTGAGATATCAGTTGATATTGGCGATCGAACAGTAAAGCTCACTTAATGTTTTGCTCCAAATCTGTTTAAACCCGTTTACATTAATGATCTGTTAAATTCTCAAAATCTTAATCATGTTCTGTATGGATAACATTACAAAGCTCTGTTTCCAGAAACGTTTGGGTGTACAGTGTACTAGATGGAGACGCTCCTGTCAATGGTGTAGAAAGTGAGAGAGAAACTGAATAAGATGCCAAAGAAAAAAACTGTGAATGTGAGAGCTAATTGCTTTCGTAATTGTTTGTTTATGCGGTAGAAGGAATCAATATTCAACGAGCACATTGTATTAAATAAATGGAAGGTAAGATCATTGTTCAAGAAACATGAGATGCAAAAGGGAACAAGTAAGCAGCTAATGAATATTATGTTATTGATAAACCTCTCGGAGCTTGTAAGAGTTTATAATTGGTAAATGATGGCATGCAGGATTGTGTTGGATTTATCGTCGCTTAATGGAGGAGCACCGGGAAGAACATGCAAGAGATTCTTGTTGACGCCATTGACTTATAAGCTGACAAAACAGAGCGTCTGTTTCAATGGAAGGCTTAACGGAAAAAAAAAAAAAAAAAAAAAAAAAATTTTTTTTAAAATTTTTTTTTTCAAATNCGAATTAAAAAAAAAAATAGAAAAATTGTAGAGAGTGAATATTAGTTTCAAAGAGTTAGGATGATGATGAAAGATTTGGTGGCGTTGACATTGTTCTTTGGAATTTTGATTGACCAAACTCGAAGAAGAATCAAAGTTGAATACTTTTAGCTGTGGGTTTTGAAAATACTTGAATTGGGTATAAAAGATTGATCACATGAAACAAGTGCTCAGTGATATTACATGAGTCTAGAGTTGGATGTACAAAAAGCTTAATCTTTTGTGTGTTGTGTGGACAAAAAAAGGACAGCAGTTAGTGTCAGTTAACAGTTGAAATTTGAAAAAGCAGCCAATGACAATGAAATTGAAAAGAGTGTCTAAAGAGGAATGACAAAAGAAAGAGACAACCAAAGAACAAGTTGGGGACTTTGGAACAGAATCTCCATGTGTCCATGTCCTTTCATCTTTGAAAGCAAAGCTCTCTACACCTCTCATATATCACAACTGCTTTTGCATCTTTGAGCTCAGAATCACTCTTGTGGGGCCAAGGTCGGTCGGATTGTAGTGAAAGGATGGTTCGTGTAAGCCAACTGATGGTTATGGTCCTCATCCTGGTCCTGCTCCACCATTACACACACTTGTACAAAAGACTCAAGCGCGTGACTTAACGCGCAGGAAGAGTGACCAACAAAGCCTCCTTCTCAGTAAGATTTACGGTGCTAGTGAAATAAACAAACATCATTCTCTAATTGGTCCATACAAGAAGGGAAATATTAAATGATTGGCCCATAAAAGGCTTTTAGGCACAACAGGATAAGGCAAAAGACACTTCCTTTAACAGATTCAGAGATCAGAGCCACAAAAACTATTAAAAATAGAAACTACAATCATCAGTCTCTTCACTACAATTGTTGTTAAATCAGATAGATCCTCAAACTATACAAATACTTCCTTACAACGATTGACCAGACTCTGATGAGTTAGTCGGCGATGATGATCTTGCACAAGCAAAAGGCGGTGGCGGTGGATCAACAGACAATGTACCTTCCAAAACCTTGACTACTTCCCCCATTGATGGTCTTAACCTCTCATCAGCCTGAACACACCAGAAGGAGATCCTCAAAACCCGCTCGAGCTCCTCTACATCGAAACCTCCGTCTAATCTCTCGTCCACAACGGTTTCTTTCCTCCCTTCAAATCTTCAATCCATTCTCTATACACCCATTCACTCACTACTCCTTCCCCCTCGTACCTACCAGTTACCACAGCTAAAACCGCCTTTCCAAAATCTTCAACGTCTTTATCTGCCGCACACGAACCGAATCCATATTCTGTTAGCTTCGCTTCTAAATCCTCGCCGAGCAGAATGTTCCCGCAGTTCAAGTCCCCATGACTGACGAATTCTCTGCATTCCGTGTGGAGATAACACAGAGCTTTCGCCACGCTTAAGCAGGTTTCTGTTCTCTTCCTCCATGTTAGCCTCTTGCTTCGCAAAGGGTCGACAATGTGGTCGAGTATAGACCCGTTCTTAGCGTATTCGTAAACCACAAACCTCCTGCCTCGTTCGCAGCAATAACCTTCAAGCTTTGCTAAATTCTTTTGTTGCATTGTCCCTATATATCTTCGCTGCAGAGCTCCTAAACTTCCTTTCCTCTGTTAACGTTGCCTCCATTTCTTTAACCGCAACAAGTTTCCTCAATATGAATTGAAGCGATTCTATGTATGATTTTTTGTTTTTTTTATTTATCATATTTTTCTTATTCTTTTTTTTTTTTTTTTTTTTTTCAANTTGACAAATATATTTTTCTTATTCTTCTTACAAAGTTAGCATATATTCTTATGTTTCTTTGGAATTGTTAGGAGTTTCTGAATACAAGAAGGAACCCTAGATAGTGTGATTTTCACTTGAATTGAACGATGGGTATAGGTTTCGCATGTCTACGCTGCATGTTTTTTATATTTGTTTGAATAGTTTTTGGCCTCTTTAAGTTTTACGTTTTTTAGTTGAGTACTTGTGTATTAGTATTTTTTCATTCTGAGTAACATCGTATTGTAAAAAAGTATGGATTAAACCTTTTTGTTAGTATTGAACTTAGTGTGACTATACCAACCAGTTATGTAGAAAACCATGAATCAATATAATCAGGGCGAACTTTTGCGGAACATGTCTGGATGAAACATTTGTTTTAAAAAAAATTGACTATGCGAATAAAAGTAGTGCTTGTGAAGAAATAAAACTGGAACTTGGATATTACCAATTGAGCATTGCATAAAATGATTACGACACAAATGAATGAAATTTAGTTTCGATAGTAAATTGATACAAGAAAAAACAAAAACAAAACAATTGTGAAATAACATGAGAGTGTCATGACAACATTTTTTGTCTCACATCTCAATACTTGAAGCTTTTATAACTTCTGTTTTATTTAACATTATGTAAATTTTAGCGCTAAAATAAAAAATAGTCAGATCGATTAAGGAAGCTACTCGCCTAGCCTGCCTAAATTCTAGGGGCCAGGTGGGCAAGGATATTGGCATTCACATCGAGCGTTACCAACGCATTTGCATGTAAGATATTTCAACTTATTACCATTGTCGAAATATTTCAACTTACCCAGGTCGACTATTGTTTTTCTTTTGCAAAAAGCTTCGGTGCACCCACTTGGATACGGTACATTCGTGTTACAATCTTTAGCTTGCACATCTGGAAAAAAAAAAAGAAAAAAAATTGTTGAAGGGTATATTAAAATTTGGTAGAAAATCTATTATAACTCTTCTTTTTGTTCTTTTATTTCAAATGAAAACTAAACTATATCGCTAGATTTACATTTACCTTGAACATAATTTAGAAGAAGTGACATGACAATCAACGTTACCATGAACATAGAAGTAGACCTCATATCTCAATGTTGTTTATAGAAATTCTGTTTTTAGTTGTGAAAAATAGTTGTAACAAGTACGAGGTTTTTTATAGCTGTCAACATCCATCATACATATACGTAATACATTCTAAATATAACTATTCTCCACCAAAATTGGAAAAGAAAAGAGAAGAAAAAGCTAGAGTCAGTGAAACGAGATTGATCATTCCTTTTTGGAAATTAGATTTTGAATTATTCATCTGATTTCCAACTTTTCTGTACTAATTATGGATTATTTAAAATCCTACTGGAAAAAAAAAACAAAATAAATATGAGAAAAAAAATCATTTGTGCCATAAATCCAAAAAAGATGGGCATGTTATGTTATTTTTAAACCGTCTGATAATTATATTTTATTGCAAATTTACAAGGACAGGTTTTTCAATGGACAAGCTACCTATTCCACAAGATCCACTTGAAATTGGAAGCTGTGGAAGAAAGTGATGGTCAACTAACTAATGTCTCCAACAAAGGCCCTCGGTGATAGAACCCTAGAAACAGGTATCATTGCTCGTTGTTCTTGTGGAGGCGTTGAATCTCTTTTCTATGGTGAGACTCTTTGGCTATTCCCTCCCATTGCTATATAACTCCAGTTCAATCAACGGAATGGATGGGTTGCTAGTAATCAAATTTTGATTTTTTCGTTTTTATTATTTTTGTTAGGGAGAAGAGTGGATCAACTGGAGAAGGGACACTTGAGTGGCATCGGTGTAAATTCTGAATCCAAGACTGAGATATCAGTTGGTATTGGCGATCGAATAGCAGCCAATGAAATTGTCTAAAGAGGAATGACAAAAGAAAGAGACAACCAAAGAACAAGCTGGGGACTTTGGCACAGAAGACTTTGGCACAGAATCTCCATGTGTCAATGTCCTCTCATCTTTGAAAGCAAAGCTCTCTCTACACCTCTCATATATCACAACTGCTTTTGCATCTTTGAGCTCAGACTCACTCTTGTGGGGCCAAGGTCGGTCGGATTGTTGTGAAAGGATGGTTCGTGTAAGCCAACTAATGGTCATGGTCCTGCTCCACCATTAAACACACACTTGTACAAAAGACTCAAGCGCGTGACTTAACGCGCAGGAAGAGTGACCAACACAGCCTCCTTCTCATCCAGAGGCTCTCAGGGCTTTTAGGCACAACAGAATAAGGCAAAAGACACTTCCTCTAACAGATTCAAAGATGAGAGCCAAAAAGACTTTTGGAAATAGAAAACTACAATCATCAGTCTCTTCACTACAACTGTTGTTAAATCAGATAGATCCTCAAACTATACAAATACTTCCTTACAACGATTGACCAGACTCTGATGAGTTAGTCGGCGATGATGATCTTGCACAAGCAAAAGGCGGTGGCGGTGGATCAACAGACAATGTACCTTCCAAAACCTTGACTACTTCCCCCATTGATGGTCTTAACCTTTCATCAGCCTGAACACACCAGAAGGAGATCCTCAAAACCCGCTCGAGCTCCTCTACATCGAAATTTCCCTCTAATCTCTCGTCCACAACGGTTTCTTTCCTCCCTTCAATCCATTCTCTATACACCCACTCACTCACCACTCCTTCCCCCTCGTACCTACCAGTTACCACAGCTAAAACCGTCTTCCCAAAATCTTCAACGTCTCTATCTGCAGCACACGAACCGAATCCGTATTCTGTTAGCTTCGCTTCTAAATCCTCGCCGAGCAGAATGTTCCCACAGTTCAAGTCCCCATGACTGACGAATTCTCTGCATTCCGTGTGGAGATAACACAGAGCTTTCGCCACGCTTAAGCAGGTTTCTGTTCTCTTCCTCCATGTTAGCCTCTTGCTTCGCAAAGGGTCGACAATGTGGTCGAGTATAGACCCGTTCTTAGCGTATTCGTAAACCACAAACCTCCTGCCTCGCTCGCAGCAGTAACCTTCAAGCTTTGCTAAATTCTTGTGATGCATTGTTCCTATCTTGGCTGCAGAGCTCCTAAACTTCCTTTCCTCTGTTAACCTTGCTTCCATTTCTTTAACCGCAACAAGTTCTTCATTCTCCGGCATAACCCCCTTGAATATCTCCGGTCCTATCCTATGCTCAAAGCTGTTAGTCATCGCCTTGATCTCATCGACAGAGAATACAATCACGCCTTTCGGATTCGCCGCTTTCGAAAACCGATCCGCTTTCTTCTTCGCTTGCTTCTTCCTCCTGCGGTACATGTAAACAACGATAGCGAGCTGAAAACAGAGAAACAGAGCAAGCGTAGTGGAAGTCGCACCAACAAGACATGGAAGACAGATACTGCGAGACTTTGTTGTCACATCCACAGGTGACAAACCTTTTGACACATTTGGATTCACAGCAACTGGATCCAAACATGTTTTAACATACGAAACCGAACTCAGAGACGGATCAGAGTAACCGCTAATATACCGAGTCAGCTTCATGCGACACTGAGCGTTCCCATCGTTGGTGTAAGTGACTGCAGTGCAAGCAGAGTTCTCCAAACACATCTTCTTGCACCTCTGCGAGCTAATCCGAGGGATAACCGAATCATTCGCCGGATAAATCCCATACAAGTCCAAGTTCTTGAATTTCACCATGTCGAAGCTAGATTTGCAGCCTAGCTTCTGATACGGCGCCAAGCATTTCGGATTCCAGACCGGTGCCAAAGTGTTATAAGGACAACTGCATTCTGCGTCTCCGGAGCTGTTAAAGGAGCAAACTTGCGATCCGCAGGTGCCGAAAACTCGACACTGATTCTCAACAGCTTGCCAAACCGGTTTCCACACCCCTGAATCCTCGTTCCACGAGTACATTCTCAGATTACCATCCCGGTCAAGCCTGAGGAACCTGAACTTCACAGTAGTGTCGTTATGATCTTCTCCGAAAACGGACCAAACAGGTGGTTTCATCAGATCTTGATCCACAAGAAACAGAGCTCCCTCTGAAGTAAGAAGAGCACCGGTCTTCTCCTTCTTCTTCTTGGCTTCTTCGTTTCCGCTTGACCAGAAACTAATGTTACTCTCCCATCTCAGCTCTAACCTCCCTGAATCCTTCATGTGAAGACTGTAATAGCTTGACCTAGAACTCTCACTAGCAGCTCTAAGCATCTCTAAAGCTAATAGCTTTTGGTTCGGAAGCAGAGTATCAGCAGGAGTGTCAAAGCTTTGCCAAACAATCTCATCACTATCTTTCAACAACACAAGATTACCATCGTCACGGAGCAGAGCAGAGGACACAGAGAACCGGTTCGTCTTGCTGTTCCAAACCGGAACACGCAAAGAGGAATCAAACAAAACCAATTCTCCATCACGATTTAGCTCGAAGTAAGAGGTGTTGTCGGCGACGGAAACACCTGCTCCAGCAACCCAGACGACTTTCCGCTGATCGGAAGGGATGGATTCGGAGTTAAACCGGATACCGATGCTAAACCGGTTAGGCAAATCGGGAGGATTGAAAAACCCAAGCGCAAAATCACCATTGTTGGATACCCACAAGCTGTTTTCACCAACGACGAGTATTGAACCCAATTGAATCTCCGAGACAACGAATTTGAACGCCCAGAGCCCTAGAGAGAGAGACAAAAGCAGAGCTCGAAGAAGCATCTTTGTGTCTGGTTTAGAGATCCAACAACAACATACAAGGAGACAACAGACTCAGACTCTGGTTTCATCTCAGCATCATTCCAAAAATCCAAAGCTCTGTTTCAATTTCCTGAGAAGAGAAAATCCAAAATTGAAAAGGGGAGAAACAAAAAAAAAACAAAAGACCTTACAGGTTAGGCACATGAAGGAGCTCAATTTCAATTTCTCAACTTTGGACCCACGGAAGTATCAAATCACCAAGTCTGAAAAAAAACTTGACCAGAGCAATAAATAGTGTTGTTGAAAACAAAAAAGTTTTGATTTTTATCCCCAGAAAAAGCTAACTGAACTTTCAAGGAAGAAATATGGAAGGGTATTACTGTAAAGATTGACTGGAAGAAACAGAGACTTTAAGCTAAAAATGGGACCCAAGATTAAGGATTTAAAAACTCTGAGTGGATTACTGGGTGAATATCAGAGAATGAAGCTGTGAGTGAATATGAAGAGGAAGACAGTGAAGACACGCACTCACCCATTAGGTAGACGAAGAAGCCGACATAGATTGAAAGAGACGTCTTCTCTCAAGGGTTTTACCTGGAGGAAACTGAATTGAAGCACATGAGAAGATGCAATAATGTGAGAAACCTCTAAAGAAATTTGCAACGAGGTGAATCTGATAAGAATCTTTTGCCTCTCTTCTCTAGTTCTCTTGGCTAGTGTGAAAGAGGAAAGTGGTAAGCTATACAAAAGAAAAAAAACATTTTTTTAAAAAAAAGGCTTTTAATTGAACTTTGTCGTTTTTCGTTACGAGCTGTCTTTTAAAGAATGGAAACAAAAGAGTGTAATTTGTTGAACAACAAAAAAAAGAGTGTAATTCTTTACGGATTACGTCTTTAACAGTTAAAGACTTCATGAATCTTTACTGAAGTGCGAGCATAAATAATAGTGCCTGATAGATTAATTAGACTTATTAAACCTTTAATGTTCCAAATTACGTCTGATTAGGAAGATAATTTTCTTGGGTAGATGAGGAGTTGCCTAACTGCAGACATGAGACTGTTAGTCTGCAGACTCCATAATAAGAAACTTAAACCGTGGTCCATCGTCGTCACTGAAGGTCTTTAAATCTCTAATTACATTTAGATGATAACAACATTTATGATGATAATGAAAATAAAGCACCAATAATTATAGCAAATTTCTTTATAAAAAAAATAATAATAATTATAGCAAATTAGCAACAAAGTAAAAAGCAGCAATAATGACGATTTACGAAAACAACACTTGTACTAGTGATTTGATATTAGACCCAGAACCGATAGATTTCTTCTGTGATTCGCATAGGATTCCCAGTCAACCAGTAAGTAAAATAGTGAATAAAAATATTTTCTCATTAACAGTTTATATACTCAGAACTCGCAAGATCTCTCAGTTTTCTCATTGATACGTGTTTTTTCCCTTTCTTTTGATTTACCATCAGTTTTATATCTTGCTTTCCAAATTATCATTAATATCCTATATTTTTTAACAAAAGTTTTTTTATAAGGACATGTAAAATTTTAAGAGCTATTCCTAAACTTTTAAAGAAACAAAAAAAAAATTGGTCTTTTTTGTTTCTTTTTTTCTTCTAAATGTAATATTATGAGAGAACAAAAAATCTTTTTGAAAATGCCTCTGAAACTGAAATTGTTTTATCAATAAAAATAGTTGGACGAATAATGAAGATCTAGGTGTACTCCTTTTAGATAATAATTTTCAAAATAGTACTCTAGTTACTAGTTATTGCATTTTTACATTTGATACTTGTTATTACGTACTATTAATTACCATTATAACTGGAAATGTCATCACCAAATGAAAAATTGAAAGTTTTAATGCTTTGTCATCAGCTTTGGACAAGCAGGGTTTGACGAGTTGCTTGCCTCGGTTGAAGAATGTCGGGTCCTACCTAACCCTGTGCATTTAGGGTTTTGGGACGGGAATTGACGAAAACGGGACGGGAATGAGAAATTTGGGAATCTAAATATGAAAAATTCTCTTATTATAACGGGACGGGAAATAGCGGGAATGGGAAGGGAACGGGAAAATTAAGAATAAAAAATCAATTTCCAAAGTCTTAATAAATCGAGAAAATTGAAGATATTTAGGGAAATTACGGAAAATTTCGGGAAAATATGAGAAAATACGGGAAATTATGAGAAAATTGAGAAAAATATGGGAAAATATGGAATATTTAAGAAAAAATATATAATTTTCAATTTTTTATTTTTTAAAACGGAAAATCGGGAAATTTTGTACCCTTCCCGAACCCTTCCTTTACCCGTTTGAATAAAAGATATGTTCCCAAACGGAAAATTGCAAATTTTCATTCCCGAAAAGTTTGGGAAATTTTAAATGGGTAAGAGTGGGAATGAGATTCTTGTCCCGAAATGCACAGGCCTAGTCCTAGCAGTCTAGCACGTGTGTCTCAAATTCGCTTGCTTATCTTTTCACTTTTTTAAGCAAAATTAAAATATTGCTTTATTTGTGAATATAAAAATCACTACTTTTCTGATAAATATAAAAATCACTCTTCTCTACTGTTCTACTTTTTCTGGGCCAATACAATTAAAGTGATCGAATACTCAGTTTAAAGAGTTACATCATATATTAGAGAATGTATAAACTATACGTGCCATTTCAATAAGAGAAAAAACTAAACTACATCGTATTTCGACGTCAAAGCATGTCAGTTATGTACTTATGTACTTATATGTGGAGCAAACAATTACGTGTTGGTACGTACTGATATACTAAGAAAAAATATAGTTCATTTTTCTTTATATTTTTTTTTTTTTTTTGTAAAACAGTTTTCTTTATATTTCGCTGTTGAAATATTACAAAGCTATGAATGGTGAGCATTAGATTAAGTGGGAGTAACTTTTTATAGAGTAAATGGGAGAAAAAAATTGTAGAATAAATAATATGATATGGCACAGTAACCAGCGTAAATTGTTTTCCTCTCTAAAAACTATAAGAGAAAAAATAGCTAAGTTTATTTTTCATTGCACAAACACAATAAAAATAATATCAACAAGTTTTATAGTTGGATGGTACATGAATAGAAGAACTAGGCGTAAAACATGTTTTTAGCTGAAATGTTCTTGCTAGTAATGAACGAGTGGAAGCCGAGAGAGATTCCTTTGTTAAAGCTTTTAGATTTTTCATTTTCTTTAAATTTCAAAAAGATACCTTTTCTTTCACTTTTTGAGTAGAGAAATAATGCAAATTGAATCACTTTGTCACAAAGTCCAAGCGTTACATGCAGATTACACAATCCATGAGTGTTTTTTTTTTTGGTTTTAACGTTAAGGAATCCATGAGTGTTAATTAAATAAAAAGAAAAAGTAATCACATTTCTTTAATCTTTTTTTTTTTAGGTAAATCCCGTATAAGTATAGCAATTGCTTGGTAGAATGAAAATTCGATGATAAAAAAGTCAAAGCAATATTACGTCTAACCAGAGAAAGAAATCATAGAGAGGGAGTGGGTCTTCTTCTGTCATATTGTATATTTAAAGGTCCATGAATTCATCACATCTCCATTTTAAGCATGGAGCAGTTGAACACTTACTAATTGCTTCCCTTTTTTGTACTTTATTTAATAATTTATACGTTTTTACTTTTTAGTTTTTAGCAGCCAATAAATCGACAGCTTTATATATCATTTTTATGCCAAATATATATTTTAATTATTCTAAACCAACATGACAAAAAAGTTTTATAGAAAATCACGGTTAAAATTTGACAAAATATGATAGTAATTCACCATCGAACCGATCTTGTACAGTCGGTTTTCTTATTTTTAACAACATCTCGTTTTAAATGTTCTCTCTTCAAATTTGTACACTCTATTAGGTAAAATCGAGATGTTAGTAGTTCGGTTTGTTGAATGCAATTTGTTCACAAATTCAAATTCACGAGAGAACTAGCAACATAGTTCAACCTCATACTATAAAAGATATAACCAGTGTCAATAATCTTTGCATATATATTAGTAATCAAGTCCTAGTAAAACATCACACATTTTAGAGGTTGATATAGCGGGAAATAATAGAACAATAAAAGACCCTGCAAAAAAAAAAAGGAACAATGAAAACAAGTTGGTGGTTTCTGTAATATTGACACACTACAAGTCTATACAACCTTCTAGCTTTTGGGACCCCAAAATAATTTAGAATCCGTAAATAAATCGGCTGATAATGATTTAATTGACAGGAAATTAATGAACTTAAAAAAAAAAAAAGGAAATTAAACAAAATTAATGAACTTGGCCTATTTCGTTTCTAATTCCATGTTATGGCCTCACATTTGTCTTCACCAATTGGGTAAGTGGGCTTGGAGTTGGGTTTCTTCATTTGCTCCGTTCGTAAAACCTCCTCTCCCACATTTTTTATTCATCGGTCTATTCCCATGATAATTGATAATAATAAATATTATTTTATTTCTATTTCCTTTAATGTAAGGTAGCAAGTAGGTGGACCCCTAGTTTTTTTTTTTTTTTTAATGAAAAAAAAAGAGGAACCACAAACATAGATATCAGAAGAAAAGTTGCATCTACGGTTCTTAACATCCCAAATGTCCGAAAATGGACCAATGTTAGGTTCGGTTGTTTTCTCTTGTTCATATCATTTGACGTATAGTTCTGTATTCCAAATATCCTCAATGTTTACGTGTACCCTGTTAGATATACATTTAATTATATATACACAAACACAATACTAGCTTCATTTATTACCTCTGTTAATTTTCTTTTTCTCTGTTTTACAACTAAATACAAACAAAAAAACTAAATATAAAGAATCAAAATTAGTATTTTATATTTTTTCAGAAAATGAAGCAAACAAGACTGTTCCTAACACAAATATATATGATGAGGTGCGTTATTTTTTCTTCTTCTTAGTCCGTTGTATTCACTTGTTTGCTTTTTAAATATATTCGATATTTATCCTCTAGAAACGACCAAAAAAAAAAAAACGAGAATATATGTTGTCCCTCTATATTTCCAGACTCAACATCACCAAGCTTCTTGAAAGCGAAACATATCTCATTTTTCGGTAGCTATTTCACCATATGACCTTCTCTTTAAGTTTGTTCTCTTGGCACATATAAAAATGTAAATTTACTCAAAAAAAATAAATAATAATAATAATTTATAAGTGATAGCTTGATAGCGATCAATTATTGATTACGAAAATAAAATCTCCAATGTAACCGTTCTAAAATTAAAATAAAAACATCTCCACCATATTATCATTTAGAACGGTGGGATTGATTTTATGGTATATGCTGTGTTCAAAATTTCGTTAATCGCTATTCAGTCAGTCGGTTACCGATTAGCAATTTTTCAAAAATCGGTTATAAATCGGAGATTAATCGGAGTATAATTTTTACTATATTTTAATATATTT